>CM060116.1:8223116-8290616 GCA_030522415.1 Channallabes apus
GCCGGACTGCCAAGTACATAAACAGTGATATATTTTACCTGCTGCAGGGCCGCTCTCCCGAACAAACCACTCTCTGCTCCATCACTGTGCCGTCACTTTCTCCGTGTATCTCACTCCAGTGACCTCAGTCTCTTTCTTTTCTTTTCTTTCTCTCTCTCTCTCTCTCTCTCTCTCTCACTCTCTCTCTCTCTCACACACACACACACACACACAGTGAACCTCCTGATGAACCATGGGGAGTATGCGCTTTCCAAGACTAAGTGATATTTCTCAATGTCAAAACACGTTTAGAGCGTTGTTCCCATCCTGCACCGAGGCTGCATTGTTTCATGGTTTTAGAAAGGTTATGTTTTATCACTTTCAACCTCAGGTTCCACGTCAGCCATCTTTATTTATTCAGAAAGTAGAAATTCTTGCTTGTGGCATCCTCAAAGCTGTGCTACATTTTCACCCTTTAATGTGCAAATCAGCTCGCGAATCATAAGCATGTACACACACACACACACCCTGACTGCTCACAAAGCACAGTCATTCCCTCTCTCTCCAGCCCTCCGAACCCACGTTAGCTTTTTTTGCGGGATGGTCCTCAATTTCTGCGGCGACTCTCCCACATCGCCAGCCTCCTGAACGAACACGTCAAGTCAAGTGGATTTATTGTCATTTCAACTCTATACTGCTGGAACAGTAGAGGTTGAAATGAAACCGCGATCCTCCAGTGTGTGAGAGAGAACAGACCTACAGGAGACTACACAGATCTGCTCCAGACGACACACAGCACAGGATAGCACAGTGCAGACAGTGCAGTGGCATCCAGTGTAGTAAGCCGTTCTACTGTGGATTAAAGTGGAGAAAGATCTAATGATAGAGAGAGAGAGAGAGAGAGAGAGACGAAGCAGGCTGCGATGCCTCACCCAGCGCGGGTCAGGGCCTCAGAGTCATGCCGATTATTAGAAGGCCTTTTCCGATTCCCAGACATTAACCCACAACCATGCTTATATGAATGAGATGAGGATTATATAGTGTTTTGCCTGTGTGTGTGTGTGTGTGTGTGTGTGTGTGTGTGTGTGTGTGGTGAGAGTGCCGAGAGGTTGCACGCTAATCGTCCACTTGTTGATTTGAGAAGATAAAATATATATATATATATCAGCAGTCTTATGAGTGAGGTGCTGCGTCTGTGGATGAGTAAACTGACATAGTGAGTGTGTCAGTATGTGTATATTTATACAGTAGACTCATGTGCAACATACTGATGTAACACAGTGGCATTGTTTTCAGCAGTTCTGAGTTCCAGCTCCAGAATATTTGCATCAGCAACTTAAGCGTGAAGGAAATAATCCAGGCTCTCACGGTTTCTACTAACAAGGTGCTAGCGAAGGTTCGGGGAACAAGCAAACCTTTTGAGGAACCAACTCGCACTTCCTCCAGCGAAAGAGTGCAAGCCTTTACTGAATAGGGTGAAGTTTGTAAATGTTTTATTTCTGATGAAAGGTCAAGGCCACCCAAGGTCAAATCTTTCATTGCACAAATTACAAACAAGGACACTTTTAGTAACATCACGCCTTCTTACAGCCTCCAGCAAAGCCGTTGTATCTTTCTCAGGCGGCTTCAGCTGCTTAAGTTGTTGTCATGGCAACACAATGACTCCTAACATGGCCGGTCCATAGGGTTTCAGTGCTCTAACCCACACAGAGCCGTGTCTTTCACTGTGGAAATGCGAGGAGCGGTTCGGGATTAGACACAGACACCTTGTCAGTAGAAATGGCATCTCTGTGGCAGCCAGATTCGTTTCAGCTGCCGCTGTCGAGCGCTCTTTAATACGACAGCAGAGTGACTTTGAAATCGTACTAATGACCTTGCTTATTCCGAGACGGGTGTCTTGAAGGTGAGGGCGCCTCGGCACGCATAAGCGGAGCCTGACGGGAGCATGAAGGGAAGAAGGAGACGGGAACGCTACTTCTAGGTCTATGGAGAAAGCTCTGAGCTGGACATACTGTGAGCCTGAGCAGCCTGGCATTTCCTAGAAAACACACTGTATGATCCTGGCCAGGTCGCTGCACAGACGACCACTAATTGTTCCCAATGACTAAAATTTTGTCTGCAAGCTTGAATCCTTTTAGTGTTCTGTCTCATGCCTGCGTTTTTCTCTAGCACAGTTTTGGGCCTGTGTGTGTGTGTGTGTGTGTGTGTGTGTGTCAGCTCATGGGTACATTTAAGAGCATTGGGAGGATTTGGTTGCTTCATGTGTCTGAATAGGGTCATATGATCATGATGTCACTACCAAACACTACTATCTGAATCTATAACATCCAAAGAGGAGGCCTGATTGTCAAAACTCCTTCTCCATAAATCTGAATTGCGGTACAGTTTCGATCCCTCGTCAGTGTGCCTGTATGTAAGTGTGCATGACTGTGTGTGTGTGTGTGTGTGTGTGTGTGTGTGTGTGTGTGTGTGTGTGTGTGTTTATTTTGATTAAATTATATTTATATAATGCTTGTAACAGTGATCATTGTTGAAAATCAGCTTTACAGAATCAAAAGTAAATTAGGGAAATCAGTATGAAATGTTATCAGAAAATATGTATAAATTAAAACAATCTGATTGTCCCTGATGAGGAAGACGAGGAAGAAGGTGGGAAGGAGAAACTCATCTACGTCTGTGCAGAGTTTCAACAGTCTTTACTTTAAACAGCTTTAAAAACCATCTTTCATTCATTCATTCATTTTCTATACCGCTTAATCCTGTGTTCAGGGTCGCGGGGGACCTGGAGCCTATCCCAGGAGACTTCGGGCACTAGGTGGGGTACACCCTGGACAGGGTGCCAATCCATCACAGGGCACAAACACATACACACACTCACACACCCAATCACACACTACGGGCAATTTTAGGAACGTCAATTAGCCTAACCTGCATATCTTTGGACTGTGGGAGGAAACCGGAGTACCCGGAGGAAACCTAAAAACCATCTTAATAATAATAATAATAATGATCTTAAACATGATTAAAAGCTGAGGAGAGATGACAAAATATTCTGATCATGTTCTGAATGAGCTAAAGCAACCCTTTTTCACCTCCACCTTCTATGTTGCCCTGAGCTCCATGCTGCCTTTAGTGAACCTCCGTTCGCACTACGCTAGGCTTTTATTGGATCGAGGACTCAGTCTGGTCTGTCTCAGGCTCTCAGCTTCATGTGTGTGTGATCTGTAATTTAATCTGGCATTGTTAAATGTTCTGCATGACATCAGTTAGAAGTAAATGAGGAAGTTCAAGCATCACACACCAGACATGTTTTAATACATTTTAAAATAGTATCCCAGTAAACCCAGTGATCGCTTAAACTCGCCGGCCAGGAGTGTGGCGCTATGCTGCTCCCCCTGTTGCCATGGTGTTATCAGCGAGAGCAAACTTTGGGCCTCTGGCAGTCGGCCGACCCTGCTGGTGTTTGCAGAAGATAAGCGAGAAAGGGCCACGAGACTGGAGACATCCGAGTAGAAGACTTCACTACACGGAGTGGGTGATTGAGAGCGCGAGAGACAGAGACGGAGAGAGATGCACTGTTTGGAATGTGGAATTGTTCCCATTAAACAAACACACATGCTGCCAGGCCTCGCCGTGCCACTGCTCCCTCGTGCTTTGTAGTGTTTTAACTCAATTATCAGAAGAAAAACGTCTGCAACACGTCCAGCAGGCTGCTCTGTCCCGTCAACTGTGTGTGTGCGTGCGTGTGTGCGCATGTGTGTGTGTGTGTGTTTTCCTGGGCTGAAACAAATTCAATTGGAAATGTAATTTTGTTTGCGAGGCAACTGATTAGCGGAGCAGTGTTTCACTGGGGACAGTTTACAGCGCGGTAATGGAATGACATGAATAAATTGTCATCTGACACAAAGATTAAGTACAGCACAGAGCTGTAAACATGGGCGTCGGGTTTCTGCTCAGCATGCGGTCAGCTGTCACCTGTAGCCTTGGTGGAGGATGGCATGAAGCAGAGACACACACACACACACACACACACATTCCCAGTCCGTTAACTCCGCTGCACCTTTCTGTCTCCACCCAGCGGAGTGTAAAAACATTAAACAAATTTTATGAAAAGTCTGGTTAATGCAAATCCCGCTTTCTCTCATGTACAGTCGGGTTTAAGCTCTGAGGGGCTTCAGCAGAGGAGCAGCACGACGCGGACGGGTGGAATATTGAGGAGCTTCTTTACAAACACACATTTGTTGGAAAAAGTGTGAATATTTTGTGGTCAGAGGAATAGAGACTAGAAAAACAAGAAGTCGTTGTGTCAGATCAGATACTGATGTTTCCTCAACCCCAGGATCTTTTAACATTCTAAATTAAGCAAGAAACCCAGTGCAGGAGGTCGAGAACATCAGGTTTAAGAGTGCAGTGTGGAAACAGGGCAAGACTTAAAGCACAAAGCCTTTAAAGTAAATCAGCGATAAAACATTCTCAAGATTTTATATAAAAACAAGCAGCGCTGGTGAGTCATACTGCACGATTTCACAAGATTTCTATTTGTTAAAGAAGGATGCAGTTTATTACCCATTCAGAGTAACGTCGTGGGAAAGTGGCCTCTTTCCTGTCACAGAGAACCTGCAAGTGGAAAGTTCTGACACTGGAGACTCCTTCCTTTTCTGAGTTATAAATAAACATCTCCTTAAAATTATTCAAAGATTCTCATTTTGAATGTCGCTTTCTTTATAAAGTGACGACGCTTTGATGCCTCCCATTAGCTCCGCCTCCCATTCGGTCGTGTGGCAGTTGCGAGGGTGAAAGGTTGTTGTGATGTAAACACAAACATTGCACACATGGTAAGGTGAGATCAAAGTGTTAGTTAAGTGAAAACTAAACAACAGATATGAACCATGATTGAACGCTGGGTATGAATATGTTTGTGTGAGAGAGTTGTTATTCCATGCCTTGTTTGTCTGGTCATTCTGCAGCTGTGTCAGACTGTACTGAGGGGTGTGTGTGTGTGTGTGTGCACATGCACACCTGGCGCCTCCTCTACCAGTAATCAGTACAGATTACAGGCTGCAATTAGTCTCTGAGCAGCTCGCGTGGCTGTGCCAAGACCAGAGCTCTTATCCTCTAAAATCAGCCCTGACTTGGCGGGACAGCAGACGATCCCAGACACGTCCTCAGTCTGAAAGAAGAAGACGTAAAAATAAC
The DNA here is from genome assembly GCA_030522415.1 of Channallabes apus. NCBI lineage: Eukaryota > Metazoa > Chordata > Actinopteri > Siluriformes > Clariidae > Channallabes > Channallabes apus. Next base: position 8,228,292 of record CM060116.1, read on the forward strand.
AGACATGCAACATAGAGGCTCCCATGAGCGCCCTGTCCACACAGACTTTGTTTTCTTTGTGTGTGTGTGTGTGTGTGTGTGTAAGTGACCGTGTAAGTCCAGCATGGCTTATAGCTGTTTAATCTGTCCAGATCAAATAAAAGTAGCCGTGGATGATAAAAACTCCCAGCTGCACAGCGTTGGCCCTCAGCCGGAGACCAAGCTTCAGTGTTGCTAGGCAACTACATCACAGGAGGATTGTGGGATCGTATGGCACAGATACAGGAACCTATAAACATCTCACACAGATTAGGCTTGATTTAAGTGAGGAGAAAGTCTCAGATGTTGATCTGCACCTGGGAGAGACAGAGAGAGAGAGAAAGTCTCTGATGTCCTGTGCTTTAGCGATGCTCGTCTCTCAGGTTTAATTCCCGGAGCGTGGAGAAGGTTCTTCTTCACCTTACTGTTCTCTGACTGGTTTATAGAAACGACTTCACGGATTAGATCTGAGATCGGACCCGAGATTGCTTTCATGTGTACAGTTTGAGCAGAACCCTGGTGTGTTTTTATGCTTGGTGCGGTTCTTAAGGCAGGAGAGAACACAGCGGTCGACCACATGGCTGTGGAGCAAACCACGCCGTCTCAGGGCACTCTGAAGTCCACTCTAGTGAGAAAATGATTCGACATGATTAGGAGTCGACTCTGAGACGATCAGAATGAGACGATTCAGAATGTTAATTCCGAGATGCCTTATAGCTTTCGGATTTGTATGATGTTTGTGCTGTGTGTGTGTCGCAGTGTATTAGCAAAGTTCAGTGGCATTTCCACCTGGGGTACATGAACCTTCACCGTGCACGACACGGCAATTGTGCACAATTTGCACGAAAAGGACTGTTGACACAAGTATTTACTGTTTAATCGTGTTCACCTTTGCATGCACGCTAGTCAGTTTCGGAAAAACTAATTTGCAACCATTTAACCTTATCTGCTAATCAAAAGCAATGAATAGCAGTTTAATTACACCATGTGTGTGTGTGTGTGTGTGTGTGTGTGTGTGATGAAACGGTGTGATGCACAAAGTATCTGTCCTTATTAACAAGAATAGGGCGAGCATTTAAAAAAAAAAATTATACACATGTTTACTCATTATGAAAATAAATCTAGCTTTAATCTATTGTCAATTCAGAACTGTGTGTGTGTGTGTGTGTGTGTGTGTGTGTGTGTGTGTGTGTGTGTGTGTGTGTGTGTGTGAATCCCCATTCACCTACCAGATGAATGACTGGAAACGTTCAACCAGCGTCTCTCACATTCTCCAACATTATTTCATTCTCGCTCGCTATCATGGCTGGGGAAATGAGGTCGCGCGGCTTTGTGCGCGGTGTAAAAGCGCCGGGATGCCGGGGCCTTGAGATTTGTTTAGTTATATCACACGGATTATAGGACAGCTGGCTGATGAACGAGCTTTTACCTCGACAAGGCCAACCCCCGAGACATTTCCCCCTCCTAAAGATGTGTACTGGTTGTGTTACTTACATAGTTGGATTATTAAAAAAAAAATGTGTATATGTGATTATCAGAGGACGCAACCCAGAAAAAAGCCTCGGTGTGTGCGCAGGGGTAGATACGGCGGGACAGGAGGTGGCATTATCAGTGGTGCGTGAACGAGCGCTACTGATCCGGCAGCACTGATTAAAGATTAAGACTCGACTCGGGAAGCTCATCTAGCCGGATTTCTCCCCGAGCTGCGAATCAGCTCCACGCGTCACGCTGGGTGAGCACAGGAACCCAGAGTGGCTTTTCTCCCATACCCCTCTCTCGCTCGCTTTCACTCCTCTCAGACCGTCGCTGCATCAGGCTCCACTGTGGGAGGCTCATCACGCGCCCGTGCCTGTACGGCTGCGCTCTGCATCACTGAGACTGCTTCTAAACAACTCGTGCCTTTAACTCTCCTGACTCTCGGCTCTGACGCCCAGAGCATTTCTTATATAATACTTGTTACCTGTCTGCATGTAAACCACGAACATGGCACAGCTGAATATACTACAGTCATGGAAACGCACCCGATTAAGAACAAACTCGTGTTTTTCTGTCTGTACTAGCTGGCTACTTCCTACTTTCTTTGTAATGTCTTTGCATCGTGTCCCTGTCGTGGGTAAATCACCTTATAAACACAAGCAGTTTTGCATCCTTAAGCACAATAAATAGAATGAAACTGACATCAAACTGAAGTCTTTCATCCATCTTCATGTGCTCATCTATCCGTCTAACAAGCGCTTTACCGTCTGTAGGATTTAGATTTCTCATTGTGGTCAGCAAATGAACTGATTAGACTCAGAGATTGATCCGAAGGTCACAGTAATGTCAGGTGTCGGAAGCGGTTTCTCCTCTCTGTAAGGGTTTTAGAGGCGTATAAACTACTTACTGGACTAGACTTGTGTTTCCATACATGCGCTCGCTGACAACAAACAGCAGTCTGGCATCCAAGCAGGATTTTCTTACTTCAGCTATGTCCTGATGTGTCCCTTAGGTGATAAAAAAAAAAAAAAAACGAACTAGTGATGTGACATGCTGGCTTTCTGGGAAGTCAATGACAAGAAGATGTAGTGTAGCGCCGAGCGAGCTGAAAGTCACTGAACGTTGTTATCTTGATGTTCTGATCTTTCGCCTGCTCCAGTTAAGGGGTCACCACAGTGGACAGTCTGATCCGTACATTTGACCAGGCACCGGTTTGACCAGCATGCCCTGTGTCTGGTTTGGGGGCGTCGGCTGTACCATGGGACATTTATGACTTGATCGTGAAATAAAGCATGCACTATAGGCAGTTTGACTTTGGGAGGAAGCCGGAGAATGTGGAGGAAACCCACCCTGCATGCGCATCACAGGTCATTTGCACTAAAAGCAGAATTCAACAGGTGACTGTGGATTGTTAAACACTGAAACACTCACAGAGAGACGTGTTCTAGGGTGACGTTCCAGTGAGAACCGACTTCTCGCTTTTCCCGCTGCTGAAAATCTCCATATGGACACGGCACGCATGAAAATCCCCTCATGCCAGGCTAAAGTAAATCAATTAGCACATTTCTGGTAATGGTTTGCTCATTGATTAAGTTATGGCATCACATAACGAGCACTCATTCAGCTCGACTCCATCATGATCGCAGCTCCGCTTCTCAGACTGTAGAGTTAAAACAGAAGACATTGTTTGTGTCTCACTCGTCCTCAGTGAGAGTAGGAGCGCCTCGCTCGGCCTCTCCGAATCGTCGTCGCACCTGTGCGCTACACCATTAACTGTGTTGTTGTGCGACGCTGCGCTGTTTATTAATGAAACACATCACACACCGACACAGTTTGTGCGCATTGAAATGGCCTGTTAGAGAGAAAGCAGCTGTCCTTGAGAGAAGGCAGGCATGCGTATTTAGGTAAGATTCATTCAGAAATCTTGAGTCTCATTCACAGACTGATGAATCGAGCGAGTTAGGAACAGTGCCTTAATTTTCATTAAGTGCCCTTTCCCCCTTGAGGGTGCGTAACCATGGCTTCGGCTCCTAACCGGGTTTCCCTCACCGCCGAGCCCAAGACAAATTTAATTCTGCATCTCCTGGGTGCGCTACCCAGGCCCTGAACCGCGCACGCATCCTCACAACACCGTGCCACTGCTGTGTGTGTGTGTGTGTGTGTGTGTGTGTGTGTGTTTGAGAGTATCTGGGCTTCTTAAAACAAACACACACACACACGTACACACACACATTCCTTGGCTTCTTTCCTGGAGCCCGGCTTGGCTGCACCTCTGCAACCTGGGATTACATTAGTTTCCATTCTCATGCACGACTGCCTAGGTGTATTAGCCGAGCGTTAGCCGAGCAGCGGCATTCACGGAGAGCAGGCAGGAAAAATTGATAAAGCTGTTGGATTTCACATCAGACTTTGTTCAGTGACCTTCAGCGAAATGTTCGAGCTTAGCCTGGTCCGACTGGCTGGCCGAGTCTGTCTCAATCTCCGAATCAGAGAGCTCGTTTACAACAAAGATAGAAACCCACAGGGACGGATTTGTTAGAGAACAGAAATGTCGAAGTGTGTGTGTGTGTGTGTGTGTGTGTGTGTGCGTGTTGTAGAGTTTTCACACTCAAATCCCAGCACATTATGATCATATCTTTACCGATAATGTTTGACCTTTCAAATGTGTATCATTCACCAACTCCCACATACACACTGCTCAGACTCTGTGTTCTGATCGGATCAAGATGAGTTCTGACGGTAGTGCAGCTGCAAATCACAGGTTAATATTAACACACACACGGTGCTCCACATGATGTTCCTGAGGAGATGTTTATTTAATATTTATGGAAGGAGTCAGCTTCTGCATGTGCCATGTGTTAATAAACAAGCCTGTCTGTTGTCCAGGGGATTTACTGTGGAATGAAGTGGATGCAATAGGATGCGGTGGTGTAGGAAATGAGACGAGTAGCAGTGCTTCATCAGAGCACCAGGCCGTTGTTGATTATTTTCCTGTAGCAGCGCTTTGTGCTGCTGAAGATGCTGACCCAGCACATAATCCTGACCCAAGCACAATAAGCCAGACAGAATCTCAATTATCCTGCAGCGAGTAATAAAGACACGGGATGTGCTGTAAAACACATTACACATCGACACACAGAACACACACACACACACAGACACACTCCAACCGGCTCGGCATCCCTGTATGCCAGCACCATCGCTCTTATCTGCTTCATGCTCTGTGCTGAAACCGAGCTCACTGATGTCTCCATCGCCCCTTATGTCCACACTGCCCCTGGCTTTACACGGTGTGTTAAGGCTGGACACTTATCACATGCCTGGAGCGGACAAGGACACCGGGTAAAGGCCGTGCACGGGTCAGGTGTTATTTTATAGAAAGTGTGACCTCACCTTGCTGCTCAGCCTCAGGGATGTGATTATCCTCTGCAGTGAAGAGACGAGAAATTGAAACGTAAAACGTTTTGCAAGAAAGCAGACAATCTGCAGGCAGGAGGAAGCCGGAATTCCTCCAAAGGTTTTTCTTCAATTTGTACCACTTTATGCGATGTAACCGCGATAAATGATGGCAGAACGAGGGGAAAAATGGGGGTAATAACTCAAACCTCGGTGCAAAAATAATACTCTTAATACGATGTCAAAGACCAGCGGGAATGAGGACAAATGGCGGAGCTCCCCTGGGGTTCACGGGCGGAAGAATTAACAAAGCCTGTCACCCCGACCCATTCGCTGACGTCGCCATAGAAACGGACGCCCGGGCGCCTCTGGGTAACCGTGGTGACACAGTTGCCGCAGCAGCCAGCCTGCACCTCTACTCCTAGGCAACAGCGAGCTGGGAAGAGAGCGCGGATAAGAACCTGCATCTCAAACAGCACAAACGAGCTGTAAAGGAGCTTAATCACGTCTGAGGGGGAAATTCACACAGTTACAGACTTTATCATGTCCTCATCTCAGCCCTAATGAAGCCTCGGGTCCAAGGTGCAACGCTGCTGCTAATCTGCTTTACTGTATCTGGGTGATTTCTGGATCCCATCGTCTTAATCCACGACAGCTTTGTACAGGTTTGAGAGGCGAGCGAGCAAAGATTAGATGAGCTTATTAAAACATCCACAGACGTGGCCAGAAATCCTGTACCCACGCGGTCACGTCTTCACTTCTTCCTGTTCTGGAGATTAGACATGCTAACCTGCTGGGAATGAAATTAACTCTGTAGTTCATTAATTGTTAGTTGCTTTTAAATGTATTATCCATGCAGTAGATTTTCTCACACACACACACACACACACACACACACACACACACACTAGCCCAAACAATCCTTACAAGTGACTGGGACAGTTTTAATTCATACTGTACAAATGATCTCAGAGTGTTAGCTGATATCGCTTTACTTAAGGCTTCCTGTAAGTGATTATAAGCCAAGACAAAGGCAGGAGTGCCGTCATAGGAAACTAATCAACAATATAACAGTGTCCTGATGTATTCTCCTTATCCTTCCACAACAAAAAACCCGTTCTCACATGTTTTCTGTTTTTCAGTTTATTGTTTTTTGCTACTGAAAAACAGCAGAGAAGTGAAAACTCTTCTGTCCTAAAGATGTCAGAAAACTTCAAAGCTCCATCTTCAGCTCTGACACTGGAGACTCCTTCCATAAATGTAAAACTATCACTTTACAGGAAACATCAGTATATCAATGAATACAACAAAGTTTCACTTTGTAAAACACAAAGAAAGTATTTTAATCTGTGTGTTATTCGTCTCAGATTACACAACGTGAGCGTCACATCATGTGTGAGCTTGTAACTGTAGAACTGTTTAGACTAGCACTGTGTATTCTGTAATACACACTGATTAGACATTAGGACATTACAGTAAGATTGAGCACCTAAGTGGCTTTTAATGTCGCCAGTGCCAGATTTTGATCTCTGTTCGACACCCTGCTTAATGTTAGTATTAATGGAGAAAAAGCCAGCTAGGTTTTATGCAAGCTCAGTCCCACTGGCTCGCTTTCAGCAAAGACTTGATCTCAGACACTGGCTAAAATATCACTTTGCAGAGTTAATGCGTAAAAACATTTACATTTCATTCACTTTGGAACTGGAGCTAAAAATACTCTCAAATATAAAAGCGTTTCTATTTTTTTGTTAAAGACTTGTGTGTGCAACTATGAGGAAGTTCTCCGAGCTCCGGAGCCCCCGCGGCGTCTGGGATCTGAGCCGGGGGCGACTCACGCGGGAGAGGCAGAGCCAGATAAAAGGGATGCCCCCGCTCTGCCAAGCCCTTACTGAGATCCCAGCTGTGTTCACTTTAAGCTGCTGGTCCCCTCTCACCTCATTTAGATCGACAGAAATGAGATGCTGCTCGAAAACACGTAGAGCTCGGTGTGCACAGGTCAGAGAGAGAGAGAAAGAGAGAGAGAGAGAAAAGGTTAATGCTTTGAATTACACTCACAGATCCACTCGGAATTATAATTCACAACAATCCAAAGATTCAATCCAAAATAGAGCGAGACACTTTGAGACAAAGTGACAGTCAAAACTAGAGACACTTAATGGGGGAGACTGAGTGAGAAAGGAAAGCAGAGTGTGAGTCAACGAGGAGACAAACAGCAAGACGGAGAGGGAGACAGGGAAAGACAGATAAAGAGTGATGGGACGAAAGGCACAGAAAGAGAAAGTGATGAAGAGAGACAGTTTATTCATTTACTTACTTACGCTAACAGTACGGTGACATGGAACATTCACACCAATAAAGCACTGATACATTGAAATAAATGAGTGGGGGGCAGAGGTGGGGGGGACAGGGAGAAAGACAGAAGGAGAGTGACAGACAGACAGACAGGGGGGGGAGAGAGAGATCGGTGGATGGAGAGAAAGCGAGGTGGATGTGGAGGGATTACTGCTGGATGTGGGCAGGTTTCTGCTCTGATTAAATACACTTTAGTGGATTAATCAAAAGACAGATCGTAAATCATCTGTACACACACCAACCTCCTGCAACCCAACCTAGAGCTGTGGAAACTCTTACTCACTCCAGAGAGAGAGAGAGGACAGAAATGCTGAGAGCGTCACCGTGTTGTCAGAGCGGAGTGACTTCCTCTCGGTCCCGAGTTTGAACTTATTTACTCATTCTGATGTCTGAGCGTTCACTCTTCCGGCTCTTAAACACAGCGGCATCATTGATCCAGTGTGCAGTCGAAAGCACACTAACGTCTCCTTTCACTTCACCGTGTTCTTACCACAGTACTGAATCCTCCACTGTGATTGGCCAAAGGTGTTCGTTCACCCTCACATGCATGAACAAGGAGGATAAAGTGACTTTTGTGGCTATAAAGGAGTCTCTATTGTCAGCGCTCAGGTTCATGATGAGATGCATTTTTGCCTTCATGTAGAAGTGAACAGTAAACCCTCTGACAGGTAGTCATGGAGGCACACACCTGTGGGGTCCAGGGTCACCATCTCACCAGAATAAAACAGCAAACAATTAAAAAGCATTAGAAAAATCATGTCTTCTCTACAAGTCTAAATTGTTGTTTAACCTAGCTAGAGTTCATGACAGAGGAATTGTTAGAGTTCCTCCAGCTTGATGTTTAATATTGCCAGCTTTCATCACCCACATGTGAATAGTATGTACATGACCTTTGACCCTTACACCCTTTCCTAATGCCGCTGCCCGCTAGGAGCCGGAGCCATGCCTTTGCCTTTTGATAGCTTCTTTTTTTTCAGACCGGAAGCAGTAGGAGATGTAATTAACTACAAAGGTAGTGATGTGAACAGAGAAAGCGCCTCCGGCTCTCGGTGCGAGTCCTCAATCTTGTGACTTTCTTGCGTTTTGTTTTCCTCGGAAATAAATCCTGGCTGCTAGTTGCACTACTCCAGAAACGCCGAGAACCCGGCACTCGTCACACAAGTTACTGAGACATGTGACATGTGACACCTGCTGAAGGAGGTGTTTCACACAGGTTACACCCTCAGCCAGAGCTCGCGCAGGTAAACAGCAGGCGGATGAGTCGAGGCTTGCTGAGGAGCGTGTAAAACCAGAAGCTGTTCCTCCGCTTCCTCTAAACGCCATCCTGATAGAGCAGAGGGAAGCCGCGAGCCTCATGAGAGCCTCCTTAGTGCAGGTACAGAGTTAGCTCCTTCTCTCTCTCTCTCTCTCTCTCTCTCATTATCGGGTTTGGGGCTGTAAGGAGATCTCAGCTCAGTGTTCAGGTTTGCGTCACTCTGCATTCCTCTGCGTGTTTATTCTGAGTTGAGTTCGGCGCTGAAAGCCTCAGCCACATGCTTTCTTTCTTTCCAGTGGAGAAGTTTACTTGTTTGGAAGAAGAGGGAAACATTGTTCGCTTCACTCTGGAGAAAAACCATTTGGATTTAAAATGCTGCAGAGAAACTGTGTGCTGTTGTTTGTAATGTTTCTGTGACTGATAGCCTGATCCAGACGATTCATTAGCACCAGGTCATAGTACATTACTACTGTATTCTGGCTTCTGATTGTTCAGGAGGTGTTGGACAGAGACACATTGTGGTTTCTATGGTAACCACACATTTACAGGAATGTATACGGCCCCTCATGTCCTCACAGATTAAGAAACATGTAAAGGTGAAGAGATGTTTAATTGACAATTATGGAATGAGTCTCCAGTGCCGGAGCCATCTTTATCTATTTTGTGGTTTATCAAGTACAGTCATAAGCTTTTTCATATGTAGGTATAAAGAACTAAAAGGTATGCTGTGTTACTCTTTAATCAAAATTAAAAAAATTTAATACATTTTTGGGGAATTCCTGTGGGGTCAGAAGAATAAAACACTTCAGTGTGTTGATTATTTTTCTGTTCCTGCACAACACTTGAGTGTGTATAAACTGAGATGACTTTGTTGGTGATATGAATTTGTTAGTTTTTCTAGCTGCACGTCTGCGTCTCGTCTGCCAGCATATAAATACACTTCTGATAAAAACTCCTTCGTTTCCTTCAACTCTTGCTGATAAACATTAAACAGCTGAAATCCTAAGTGGAGATGCACTCTGTACACAAACGTTTCTGCATCTTCAGGCAGAAAAAGAGGAGCAGATCGATGGATTCAGTAAATGCCAGAGTGAGAAAGGGCTCGGCCCGGGAAGAACATACACTTCGGAGTTGCTTCTCTAAATATCTCATAGCTTGTATAAGAACTCTGCAGATTCGTTTTGGCAGACATGCATCTCAGGCGACAAGCTTTATTGGCTACTTTTCTTTAGCCAGCAACTTGTGTGTGTCTTTGCTGCTTAAAGTTTTTCGACATCCAAAGCTAATTCCCTGCATAATTCATCCGAATGCGCTTTGATTATTAAAAGGCGTGCACAGATTATTAGACACGTGTTCCAAGGCGATAGCAACGAAGCACCCGTCCTCAGCTGCAAGAACCATAATGAATTTAACTCCAAAAAAAGTCTGTTAATTAATATCCTGATAATCAGCCCCCCGACACAGACCTCAGACTTCAGCACAAACAAATGTTTTAGGGAGGCAGATGGTGTTTGGGCTGTGAACAGAACGTCACGCTTAATTATCCGCTCTCGATTTCAGTGCACTCCCGTGTGCTGGCCAGCCCTGGGCCTTTTTACTGCCATCTACAGGCTGATGGTGAGCATGTCGTGAGGCGGATTAACCAGGGAAGTGCCGCGGCAATAAATAATGTTGGGTGGAGTCAGTGTGGACACAGGCCCCTTCACAGCAGGCGTGTGTGTGTGTGTGTGTTCAGTTATATGTGGACGTCTTTACTTCTTCCCAGCTCGGTGCAAAGCAAACTGTCAGACAACAGAGTTTAAATCTTATTTTTAATTATTCACATGAGGCTCAGAATCGTATCTCTAAGGCTGATTTGTCTTTTTGGTCATAGCACAGCTTCCAGAATTAAAAGCATGCTCGAGTTTATGGAAAAAAGCTCCAATGTGATTTCGAGCACTTTGGCAGTGAAAAAGTAAATACGTGATTTAGATTGTGTTACAGTTCCGGCGGTGCAGTGCAGCTAAAAATAACAGTATGTTTGTATTGTATGTTTTGGGGAACTCTCTGGTATGTGAGGTGTCGAGTCACTCGAAGCAGCTCAAACACTCATCATCTAAAGCGACAACGTCCAGAGCAAACAACCTCCTGATCAACACTGATCTTTATTCAATCTGCATTACTGAGGATAATGAATCTAATCTACAGTGAACACTAGGCTAGTTTCCTCACCCACATACAGCTACGGCTGGTAAAATCCTTATTACAGTAAGGCTGGTAATATGCTTGTTTTAATTCCAGCACAATAACAGAGCTCTAGTTAGCACTTTATCTAAGGAAAAAAGTTTGAAGTACCTGAAAACATCTTCACAGTAGTCGTTGTTTCTCCAAAGATAGTGTTTAGAAGCCCAACAACATCCAGCCAATCAGGACTTGTTACCTGTAGTCACATATCAATTACATTGGGAGGTGGCACAGTGGCTTAGTGGTTAGCACTGTCGCCTTGTCCCTCCAGGGTCGAGGGTTCGATTCCCTCCTCAGACCTGCATGGAGTTAGCATGTTCTACTCCATGAGTTTCCTCTGGGTGCTCTGGTTTCCTCCCACAGTCCAAAGATATGCAGGTTAGGTTAATTGGTGTTACTTTATTGCAAATAGTGTGTGTGTGTGTGTGTGTGTGTGTGTGTGTGTGTGTGTGTGTGTGTGTGTGTGTGTGTGTGTGTGTGCGCGCCCTGCAATGGATTGGCCCAGGGTGGCCTGGTGTCCTCACTCGCCTGGATTAGGCTCGAGGCCCTCTGTGACCCTGTAAACACGATAAACAGTATAGAATGTAAATGAATGAATGTGTTGAAGGGGTGTGGCTATTCATTTGTTCTGATGTCACATCTAAATCCCTTCAGCCTCAGGCTCGGGCCCAGAATCACTCAATAATCTGTGCCTGTGCTCTCGTACTGTCAGTGTCGAGTATTATCAGTGATATGACACGAGGATGTGCTTTGTTTATCACAGAAGATGAAACAAAAGAGTAAAGTGATTAATATGGAGATGAAACGGCACTGATTAGACACACTTATGTGAATGGTGCCGTGGTGTGTGTGTTGGAAATATCCAGCATGCCCTTGCGCGCTGAGGCATGATGAGTGCCCATGTCCATGTCCCAAGGCGGGGTAAGTTGTTACGCACTTTCTGGAAGCACTCGTCTTTTTAGCTCACCTGATCTTTAGCAGTGTGTGAATTAGCTGTAGCGTGTTTCTTTCAGTCCATCCTGGAGAAGATGAAAGGAGATGTTGATAATGACAGCAATCTGGCCATCGTCCTGCTTCCTCCTTCACCGACTCCACACTGTCTCGGCTCTTCCTAATGACAGAGCACCATTTCCTGTTGAGCCTCATCACCTACAGTATATTAACACCCGACCCGACACACACATACACACATGCACGGTGAGTGAAATGGAGAGAGAGAGAAAGAGAGAATCAGCATCTACGTTACAGTAATAAATGCTATCACAAACAGCACACGTGAAGTGTCTTCAGATTGTTGTTTTTTTCTCTTCAGAGAGGGAAATTTGGTCAGGAATGATGCGTGAAGTCTCTTGGAATGCAGTTGGCAGTAAATTAAGCCCAAACAGAGCCCTGCGTCACCATGGCAACGGCACAATTAAATTACTTTCCTGTCAGTTGTAATATAATGTTCGGTGCAGAGACTCCTGGGACCGCAGCTCCCCACCCGCAGGCGAAGCTACATCAGCGCTCCTCGCCGGAGAGATGCAGTGCATTGATTTTTTTGCATGAATGATTCCAGTGTTTGCGTTTGGCGCTTCGGTCTCGCCGTAATGAAGCTGAATAAAGTTTGTTTTTGCTCTTTAAATTGCCGATGCTCTTAAGAGCATCTGAAGAAAAAACAAAAAAACATTTCGAGATTGTCGGCTCGGTCTCGGGTTAGGAGAGCGGGCGAGCGAGTGTGTGAGCTCATTTTCATGTCAATAGAGAATCGATGTTTAGAAAGGCGTCTTTTATGAAGTGATTGCCAGCACTAATAGGGGCTTCGGTGTGTCAGTGTTTCCGGCAGACGCTTTATCGCAGAGTGTAAACCTGCACATTAATGAATTAACGTTTAAAAGAGAGAATAGGAGAGACGTGTGTGTGTGTGTGTGTGTGTGTGTGTGTGTGAGCTAGCTGGACGTGATCTCTGTCACACTGCCACACAGAGCTTCCCTGACTCTCCCTGCTGTCGTATTCTTATCACGTTGTTCCGGATTCGATTGAATTCCCGTCCCACTGCCGCAGGCCCTCAGGACTCAGCCGCATCACACAGAAATGGATCTCAGTGATAACGCTGATAAAACAGGCCCGTGGGGTTCGGCGTGGCCTTACACACATCACTGAGCGCTGGAGTCAGTCCCGCTGAGGAGCTAGCTAACAATTAGCATCGCCTCAAAAATATGACCAAGTCGTGTGTGTTAAAGTTGTTATTAAAAACCTTTCCCAGTGTATTAAACAGATTTAGAAGCAGTTCAGAAACTGCACATGCGACTCATGATCTTTCACAGGATGCTGATTACAAATATTAATAAGCTGTTCCACAGTTATTGTTGTTGACGGTCTTTCGTCTGCTCCCGTCGAGGGGTCACCACCCGGTCCGTACACAACTTGCCACAGGTTTTAAGCCGGATGCCCTTATTGACAAAACCATCCTATTTTGCCTGGGCTTGGGACTGGCACTTCATCCAGTGGCTGGGGTTCGAGCCTTCTGCATGGCCACCGATGCCCTGTTCCACGGCTATTACTGCAGCAATAAACAGATAAAAATCTATATGATGTTTTGCAATAAATAAATCAGGAAGAGAAGTGAAAGTAAGGAGAGCGCTGCGGAGGTGTTCGAGGGAGGAAGGCGCGCCCCGACTCGCCGGCAGAAGTTTAATACAAAAACTCTGTTGAAGTCTTGTTCAACTTTAAACAGAAGTTTCTGCAGAGAATATTAGTGTGTGTGTGTGTGTGTGTGTGTGTTGGTGGAAGACGCTCTGTGACGGAAAGTCTCTCGTCTGAGTGTCACACCCGATATTCCAGGCATAGAATCCAGATCGAGGATAAAACTTTCTTTAGATCAATCAGTTAATGAAGGATTGTCTTTACAGAGTGTGTTTAACTTAGTAGCATAGCAGAAAGGTTCACTGTGTGCGTGTATGTGTGTATGTGTGTATGTGTGTGTGTGTGTGTGTGTGTTGTTTAGGCCATGTTGTTTAGTTCTTCAGACAGGAAGTCAGCTCATGTTCACGCCACCCCCTCGTAACGCGAGAACACAGGAATCTCAGTCATGCGCAATAGCTCCATTATCAATCCATAAATCTCCTCAGAAGTGTGTGTGTGTGTGTGTGTGTATGAGATCACTCTGCCTTCTCTTCTCATTAAGTCCTGCCTTCAGAAAAGCTTTCAGTAAAGCTTTGTGTTTTTTGTGTTTAAAAATGGACGCTGACTCACTAACAAGCAAAGATGCTGAAAACATTCCCAATTTGCAGAAGGTACAAAAAAAAAACAGTTTTTCATTTGTTTCATTTTGTTTTTGTTTGTCTTTAATATAGACACGGATGTTAGAGCAGACGTTTGGTGCTGCATGTTTGTTTTTTTAAGAAGATGTTACACAAATGATATACACAACTGTACACTACTGTATAACTGAAATCTACATGGACTGACCAGCCAGTTACTGTAAGTGCATCTGTTTAGTGCCGGACACACGGGTGACTCAGTGGGTGATGTGATTGTAAATAAGTACACAATGGGGTGGTGTGAGGTATTTTCACCCCTGACCATCACACCATACTGTATGTCCTGTAAGGACTATAAGTCTGAATCACATAATGTACAGGACGTCGAAGAGAACAAACCTCAAACCCTTATCCAGCCTGATGGTGCTCCTGTGCGAACCACAAAGCCAGCTACGTGAAGACATGGTGTGTTAAGGTTGGAGTGGAAGATCTCAAGGGTCCTACACTGAGCCCTGACCGAACGATACCCAAACAACAGCACCTGAGCTCACTAATGCTCTTGTAGCTGAAGGAACACAACTCCTCAAAGTCACGCAGCAACACAGAGTGGAAAGCCTTCACGGAAGACTGGAGACCATCATGTGGAGGAATAGGATGTCCAAAAGAACATGTAGTCATGGGTGCACATACATTTGAACACATACTGTACTGTAGTGTACATGCGATGTATTTATTTATTTATTTTCTGGTGCAAAGTTAAATGTTGTGATGGATGTATTTTGTTCTACCAATAAATGGAACATAAACAGAAAAGTTTATTATGTATAATTAATACTTATTAATATGGTAAATAATCATTTTCAAGCTTTTCCCCTAGCTTTAGAAAAACGATGCTGATCTTGAAGCAGGGAAGACACAGGCCTGAAATATATATACAGGGTGACACAGAATAACAGAAGGACGTCAATTTTTTAAAATGATAAATTCCATCAATGTTTCGTAAATGGCAAGCTTTAGGTTTCAATTACTACTGTATGAATACAATGTATTTCTTTTATCACTTCTAGTTTAATTGGATTGTAAAAAAGTTCCCGTTTTTTTGTGTCACCCCGTATTATATATTCTGTTACACAAAGTTTTTAGGCCTTAATTAAAAATGGCTGCAGTTAGATTTTTTTCCGTTTCTGATCCTGTTTCTGAACACTGGTGTGGTTTTAGAGTGATTGATTGTTGAGAAAACACCGAGATAAAAATATCTGTGAAATGAAAATGTTATTAAAAAAAAAAAAGTAATTGAAGTGCGACATCAATAATTCAGTTGTTTCTTTAGACTCTGCAGCTTGTGAAATTCCCTTACAGACAGTGTTAATTACAGCTTAGTGACATTTCCTCATACTGTAATTAACACATGGAGGGTGTGGAAGGTTTTGAGTGAAATGCAGTGATGCAGTAAAAGAAAGACTTTACCTCAACCTGGTGCTGAATGTGTTTTATTTTTCTCTCACAGGAGCCGTGGTCTAAATGGGTCCGGTCATGCCTCCCAGCAAGAAGCCGGAAGCTTCCGGGGTGAGCGTGGCGAGCGGCTTGAGCCAGCTCTACCAGGTGGGCTCCATCACTCGGGCGCTGTGCGAAGACGACGAACTGGAGCTGGCGTTGCCCGTTCCCGCCATCAAGTTGGAGAAATCAGGCGCTGAGGATG
Organism: Channallabes apus; assembly: GCA_030522415.1. NCBI lineage: Eukaryota > Metazoa > Chordata > Actinopteri > Siluriformes > Clariidae > Channallabes > Channallabes apus. The sequence goes on from CM060116.1 coordinate 8,243,953, forward strand.
AGGAGCTGACCAACCTCAACTGGCTGCATGAGAGCAAGAACCTGCTGACGAGCTTCGGCGACCCGGTGCTGAGGAGCGTGAGCCCCGTGCAGGAGCCCGACGACGACCCGCCTCCTTCTCCGGCCACCTCCGACCTCGCCTACGACGCCAAGCACAACCCCAACTGCAAGCCGCCATACTCCTTCAGCTGCCTCATCTTCATGGCCATTGAGGACGCGCCCTCCAAGAGGCTTCCCGTCAAAGACATTTACAACTGGATCCTCGAGCACTTCCCCTATTTCGCCAACGCCCCGACCGGCTGGAAGAACTCCGTCAGGCACAACCTCTCACTCAATAAGTGTTTTAAGAAAGTGGACAAAGACAGAAGTCAGGTAAGGGCACTCTCACTGCATCGGACACGCCACATCAATCTTTCAGTGCGGTGTGGGAGAGAGGGAGAGCCCTGCGTTCCGGGAGGTTCTTTATTTAAGCGCCACACTGCAGGACTTGTAGATGATTACTGCTTGAGGCAGAGCACCGTTTTATATCCGCAGAATCCTGAAGACTTGCACAGATGCAGACAGATGTAATTGTACAAAGTAGGCAGGTTTAGAATGAATAAATAGCCAATATGTAGCCAATCAGAGCATATATATATTTTTTTTGTTGTTCATCCATCACGCTGAGTAAAATGGAATAATGACCTTTCGCTGATTTAGACACCTCTCGTCGTCTTGTTGCTACTCAGAACCTAATTCCTGGTCTCTAATGTTAAATTTAGGAAGTTTGGTATTTTAATTAGTTTTTATTAATTATACGATGCACTTAATGGAACATGAACTGCACACTCTGGTACTGGACACGCCCCTCTAATCACCAATTTGAACCAAAATGGCTGACTGGTTGCAAGTGCCACACCCACTGTTGTTTAACCATGTCTGCGCAGACGCTTTCATTTCAGAGTGCAAGAATAGCAACGAGGAAAATTTGCCCAACATACACACTGCTGTGAAAATCTAATCAAATCAGCATGGCTCTATACTGTATGTTTGTGTGTGTGAGTGTGTGTGCCAGTCGGAACAGTAAAGCCGATCCGCGTGACTCCTCATACTGCCATCTGGTCTGCGGCTGCAGTGCAAAGAATTTTTTTTTGTGTATGCGTCGCCATAGAAACAGCTTTGCAGTTGACATGGAAAGTAAGCTGTTGCTGTAGCAACAGAGAAACTGCTGCGAGTGTACTCGTGCATGCTTGTGCGTGTGTGCGTGCAAGCATGCTACGTGTGTGTGTGTGTGTGTGTGTGTGGTGCTAATCCAGTGGTAATGGAGCAGTCATGTTAAGGCAGCTGGGTGGGCTGGAAGCCCCACTCCCTCTCCCATCTCACACACACACACACACACACACACACACACACACCACATCAGCCTCGATCTGTGTCATTCTGTTAACCTTTTCACTGCTACACACACACACACACACACACACACACACACACACACACACCCACAAAAGGACATCTGAAGCACCTTCCACTATATAGGATCTTTATCTCTTTTTCCTTCAAAATATTTATTTTTGTGTTGATTTAATCATGTTCAGGATTCTTTTGTTCGATTTTTTAAAATTATAATTTAAATATATAATTTAAAAAAATAATTTATTTGTATTTAACTTTAGACTCTGTGTTCACTTCTTTTTGTTAGGATCTATGAATCATTTTCTTTTTTAATCCATGTTTTTTTATTCATTGTAATTTTTTTTATGAGGCATTTTTTAACCTGTGTAAGTTAAAAACAGTGTAAGTTCACACGTGTCAGTTCAGAGAAAAAGAAACAGTGTGGAGTCGATGTTAAAGGGTGACTACAGGTTTAGGCTCTGGGTCATTCTGTACACGACTTCTTTAGCGTTTAATTGTTTGGTTATGAATCCCTTTTCACGGTCCTCAATCTGTCCAGGATCAGTGCTATGCTATGCTGTGTGTGTGTGTGTGTGTGTGTGTGTGTGTCTGAGTGGATATCAGTACCTGCATTTTGATGGATTAGATATAAACCACTTCAGACACGTCGCTCACAGCAACATGTGAACGCAGCCGAGTCATTTGCATAGCGCCGCCTACCTGTTTTGCACTGCACGCACACTCTATCAATCGAGCCTAATGTGCAACTTCCCTAAAGTTTCTGTATGCATGCTGAAAAGTAGTTAGGGGCAGGGCTAGGGTTGTGTACCCGAAAACCGGTGCCAATACGGCACCGGTACCTATAGAACCGGTATGTACCGGACCGAAACAGAACGCGGATTTCGGTGCCTCATTTCGGTGCCACTTAAATGCCTGAACTGTCGATTTAAATATTTGTTCTCTAGATTCATATATTTTTGTAGATTAATAGTTTATTAAATTAAATTAAAGAAATTAAAAGCACAAATCATCCGGAAATGAGAGACCATCCGACATGCGCGTGAATGCAGTAACTAACGTTACACTCGCTGTGACGGCAGCAGGCGGTCTACCGATAGCTTAGCATGCTAAAGTAAACAACTCTCGTTAAAATGCCTAAAACTAAACAGTCGAAAGTGTGGCTGTATTTCACAAGAAAGGATTCCGGCACCGCGACGTGCAGCAAATGTTTTACAGCAGTTGCGTGTAAAGGCGGAAACACGTCAAATCTAATGAAACATTCGAGGGCAGATGGAATAAAGTTTAAAGCAGAGGGAGGCACCGTGTTTTCTTGCGGACAACAGCTGGCACTATCAGTGTGGACGACCCTCAGTCCCAGTCACACCAACTGTAGCAAAAAAGGAGTCACCGATTATGATGACGTCAGCGGAAGCAGGTTAGTAGTAGGATAATGTAATGTTAATAGCAAAATGCAAATCTTGCATTCATGCTAACAAATAGTCAAACAATTTGAAAAAAAATACTAATGTAACATGGATTCTGTTTATAATTGTGGCTTTCCAGCTAGTACTAGTAGTCAACAGTGTACAACTACAACAGTGACCCCATTTCCTATTGTAAAGAAGGCTATACATGTCCTGTGCAGGGCAATAAGTCAGGAAAGGTGTCGTATTTTGACAGAAAAGGCAAATATAGTGACATTTCTGCAAAAGAATTGCAAAAATTTGAAGCTTACATATTCATATATACTTTAAACTTTTAATATATTGTTCAATTTTAAGCATAAATTTTTTTTTTCAATAAAAATTAATTCTTGAGTTATCCACTATAATTTTGTGGCTTAAAAGTATCGGTTCAGGCACCGTTTTGGCACCGGTACCGTTTTCAAAGTATCGATTTGGCACCGGTATCGAAAAAAACCCAAACGATACCCAACCCTAGGCAGGGCTTTCTCGGACTGCGCACTGCTGATTGGTTAAAACCTGTGGGGTGTTCTGGTCCATTTGAAGTAATTTCACTGAGGGGTATTTATTTATTTATTTTTATTTATTCATTCATTAATGTACTGGGCTTAACGAGTGTAAGCCAGCATTCCTGAGTGCTGTAACGATGATGCAGCAGCTGCTTTCTATCGTTTGCAGACTGAAAGTAAATACAAATTTCAAGTAAATGCACAATATTTAAAAGCATTTAGGAGGTCACGTCCGTGTGCCTATTAATTTCAGTTCTGCCTTTCATGTGCATGGCCTCGTTGACCTACTTAATTAACGCGCCAGACTAAATCGGTTTTAATTCCACTTCCACGGCGGATGTGTTGTGTATTCATGCACCACACTCCATATTGAAGCAGCGAGAGGCAAATTAAAGAAGCAAAATAAAAGAGTAAATAAGTAAACATTCGACGGCGGCGCAGGTCTCCGGGGTTTGCTGAGGAACGGCGCCTAATTAGTTTCCTCCGAGAAGAGACGGGATTGAGAGACACGCCACCTTTTTCATCTTTAACTCTTAAAACTCGAGCAGCACAGCGTTGGTCAGTGACCGATTTAAAAAAGAAAAACAGCTGCTTAGACGGACGTCCTGCCGGTGTGTGTCGACACGGGAGGTTTCACACATCAAACTGTGTATTTGGGTTTTCTGGTTGTTCTGTAGAACCGAAGTGATCATTACTTTTGTAAGGCGTAAAATTGATTGAGAATATGGCAATGACGTGGCAAAAGTATCACTCACTAAAAGCTCGTATTATTTTTGGTCATAGAAACAACCCGAAAGCAAACCTAAAAACACGTCATCATGTGTGTCAGTGCCGTCTCTTCTCCTATGTGACCTGTTTTGTTTTTTTATTATTATTTTTTGCTCAGTCAGGTTTATATGGTTGGTTACAATAAACAACATTCATATTCATATTGCCTAGACCAGTGTCTCTCAGCTCCGGTCCTGGAGGAACTCGACCCGGTCAACACCTGGACTTAACTAATCCACTAATTAACAGCCTTTTCTTAATTGAAGAGAGTGTGTTCGAGCAGGCAAAACACTAAAACACTCCAGGAAAAAACTGCTGAAAAAAAAAAAAAAGCAGATGTCACTGTACACTGCACAATCCAGACTCCATGCAGTTATTAAAACACAGTAATGCAATAAATCCCCAACATGCTCTGGGCTTTAAGGGCTATCATTTTTTTTTCAGGTGCTAGTTTTGGTGTTGGGCGGTGCACGGCAGCGTGTGTGTGTGTGTGTGTGTGTGTGTGTGTGTGTGTGTAAGAGATCCTCCAGACACTGTCACACTTTCCAATTTCAGTGTTAAGAGAAAACTATACTAGCTTTTAACTTCATGTGCTCACATGCATGAAATATCCTGAGAAATTAGCATGACACGTCCACACTCGCCCACAAGATGCAATACACATGTAAACAGCAGGGGCAGCGCAGTCAGGAGACGCGGCAAAAATGGAAAAGTTACAAGGTTGTGCAACCAGGCCTACAATTACCCCGAGCTGTATAATGTATCTTTACGACTGCACAGTGACAAATATGCAGGTCAGAACAGAGTGTGTGTGTGTGTGTGTGTGTGTGTGTGTGTGTGTGTGAGAGAGAGAGAGAGAGAATGTGTGTGTGTGTGTGTGTGTGTGAGAGAGAGAGTTTTCAGGTCTTTACTCCTTTATGTTGAACATGCATCTCTTTAAATAATTGAGCGGAGGTGAAGAGGACGCTGTATCAGACGAGCAGCGAGTTACCAGCGCAGGTGAAGCAGCAAGCTCGCACCACCGCCCAGCCTTCACCTGCATGTCTGTGTAACCCCGGTTTCCATGGCAACCAGAATAACAGGGGAAACATACATTAATCAGACTGCTTGTCTGAAGCCATGGCATAAACACACACACACACACACACACACACTCTGTGTCCCTGTATCCACTTTTTTACGATCTGTGGATCTTTATTTTTTATATTTGCATATGCTCTCTCTCTTTCTCTCCCCCCCTGAATTTAGAGCACTACGGTGTTTATTAACCCCAGCTGCGCACTAGTGTGTTGGTTATCCAGCTGTTGTGTTGTGCATGTACAGATGTTAACAAGGAGGCAGGGCAAAGTGAGTCAACACTGCACCCTATATCCCCTTGAACCCCCTCACCACACAACCTGGTCAGAGTGTTTCAGGCGGTTAGTGTGTGTCAGTGAGCCAGAACGTGCTGACGCTGCAGACTGGCCTGATCAATACTGTGCTCTGGCTTCTTCTCCTCCATCTGTGTGCGTGTGTGCGCATGTGTGTCTCAGCAGCGTCTCACCACTTCCTGTTTCACAACAAGCTCAAACACTACAGCCTCACTGAGTGTGTGTGTGTGTGTGTTTACATAATGACAGGGAGGACGCCTCTGACTTGGTCAGTGCAGGTCACACAGAGCCAAGGCTCATAAACCTTGTTTAACACTGGGAAAAAATAAAAAGCGTGAGGGCGAGCACGAGTGCATGAGGGTAAGGGTAGGAGAGCGAGCATGAGAGGGTGAGGGTGAGGGCAACCGAGAGGGTGCATGAGGGAGAGGGTGAACGCGAGGGTGAGGGTGAGGGCAAGCGCTGTTAGATCTAAAAGAACAGTCCCGGATGGTGTTGATAACATTTTGACGAGCTGTAAGCAGTAATATTGTAATACAGTAATATTGTTTCCACTTTGTCTCTGATTAAAGGCGCATGACACAGAGTCATTTATCAGAATATTTAAGTTGTTTAATATGGAAGCGGCGGTGAAAAGATTTAGAATATAAGAAGATTTATTTTATAATGCTAATATTACACCTCAACTCTCTTGAATTCTGTATTCTGATTGGTCAGAAGCTGTTAATTAATAATTAGCGATCTGTTCCAATATGTCAAGGTTTCTATAGTAACAGCTCACTCACATAAAAATAAACAAGGTTTCCTGTGTTGAGATATGGATGTATCGATTCTGGAAGCCTCCAGTGTTAGCGATGTGGATCAGTCGGAGAAGCTTTGCTGGTGGGAGGTTTTATAAGATGACATGCCAGTGAGTGGACGTGAGAGCAGGAGAGACCAGACCGAGCTCATGCTTCATGGATGAGGTATGACGTTGTTTGCAAACTGCTGTGGACAATCAGGAATAAAACTCTGGGTTCTGCTGTTATAGGAAATTAATCATTTTTAGGGTTCTAACTTCCATAGCATTGATTCAGCTTGTTTGGTATAAAAATGGTGAATATGTTACATTTCCCATCTTCAGAAAGTTATTGTCTACACATCGATGGCTTTTTGCTAAAAAAAACATGTTTTGCAAGTAGCATGGTGACGTAGTGGTTAGAGCTAGTGGTTTGACTCTGTCCTCTGCAGTGTGTGTGTGTGTGTGTGTGTGTGTGTGTGTGTGTGTGTGTGTGTGTGTGTGTGTGTGTGAAGGTTGCACATTTTCCTTGTGCACAGTGGGATTCTGTGGGTCCACTAGGTGCCCTTGTCCCCTGTGATCAGTTGATGTCATATCCAGGATCCCCTGCATTGTGGCACCTGTGACCCTGTGCAGGATTAGCATATAGACGGATATCTGTTTGGAGATTGTTGTCCGATTTACTTACAATTAATCTCACATCCATCAAAATGGCAAAATCTTCATCATCCCATAATCTCTTACAACGCCAAACCTTTTTTAAAGCCACTTAATCCCTCATTTATTCCAGTGCACAGTCCATCACCAAGAGCCAATCAGAAAGCCTTCCTGTTTAATGGCAGAGTGACGAGTGGAGCAGTCACATGGAGGACTCGAATCATCTCCGGGATCCTGTCAGAGCTGCTGATTTAGAGAAATAATCAGAGTGCGTAACCGATACACCGGCTTTAAGGCAACAAAGTGATGTGTGAATATTCCTGGGGGGGGGGGGGGGGGGGGGGGGGGCAGGAGGGGGAGGGGAGATTTTAGAAGTAGATAATCCAATGTGTTGAGCTTTGAAGTAATAATTATTTTTACGCACTATAAAAACTAGAGCTCTAGAGCTTTAGAAAGACACTTTCTCAGTCAGGGTTCAAGTCTTCTTTAGGTGCTGATGAACTCTGACGTGCTCCCGCCGCCTCAGTGAGCGCTGCATGGCAGAAGTTACACACCGCTCTGCGTATTCTTCTGAATGATAAATATGGGGGGAAATGTTAACTGTGTTATTCATTCATTCATTCATTTTCTATACCGCTTAATCCTGTGTTCAGGGTCGCGGGGGACCTGGAGCCTATCCCAGGAGACTTCGGGCACTAGGCGAGGTACACCCTGGACAGGGTGCCAATCCATCGCAGGTTAACTGTGTTAAACTTTTCAAATTAAATGAGTTATTATTGGTGTTTAGTAAATAAACCAGAGACAGGTGAGTCAGTGATGTCCCCGCTGCAGGTGTGGTCTTAAAATAAAATCCTGAGTCCAGGCCGAGATGAAACAGAGACCTTCAGAAAGTGGTCTGGAGACAACTGTTTGTTTGTTTGTTTGTTTGTTTTTGTAACACACTGAGACCTGCACTTCTCTGTGTTTTTATGCAGCTGGTAAAGAAGCTGTGTAGCTAATAAAAATATACACACAACCTAAAGTCACCTGCATTTACACGGACATGTACATTCACAGACATGTTATTTTGTCCTGATGTTTTATTCCTTATATACAGCAGCAATTTGGTAATGAATTATATTTTTGATAAGCTTAAAGTAATACATACCTGTGATTTGCAGCTGCAGTCCTGTCAGAGCTGCTGATTTAGAGAAATAATCAAGCTGACAACCAATCAGAGTCCAGCATCCTGTAGCATTGTGGTGCCCACTATATACTGTATATACGTCCGGTACGTCTGTGTGTTTATTCTTGGGGTGTAAGTGACCAGGTCTGGCTGCCACTGCACCTAAAGCACAGCCTCTGCTTTATTTTTATCTTTCGTCATGGGAATTCGGAGCGCACAAGCTCAGCAGAACCAGCGCTGGGGCGTCATTAGGCTGGTCTTTCACAGACCCTGTACTCAGCATTATTAGTGCTGCTCCCACCCACCCACAGAAACACACACACACACACACACACACCAAAATAACCCTGTGTTATGCAATGACGAGGTCATTTGGGTTACCTAACACATACTGTTATATTTTTGTCCATCAGTTTAAAACTAAAGTGTGGACAAAAAACTCCAGATGTACGGAGGTCTATATTTATCCTATGTTTAAAAAAACGACAAGTCAGGGAAACCTGCGTCTGACAGAGTTGAGTCAGGAAGGCGATGGAGGAAGCGGCTGGTCGTGGCTCTGGGCCGTATGCTGAGCTGGTGGGGAGGCCATATTGCTTGGGTATAATCGCAGCATGCGGCGAGTGTGTCAGAACAAACATGGTCCATGCATGCCAAGCGAGACCATGGAGGCTTGTGAGTGTGTGATTTAGAGGGACTGCATCCCAGCAGGACTCGATCTGGCTGCCCTGTGTTTTAGGCATGCACATGCACACTCATATATACACACACGCACACACACACACACTCTCTCTCTCTCTCTGACTGACTCACACTGGCCTTTCGGCACAGGACTCGTCTCTGTTCATCATGTCATCGTTTGCCTCCGTGTCCCTACACAGAAAGGGGATTCTCTATAATTAGGATTACATTTTGCAGGTAACTAAATATCAGCTCTTTCTTCACTGCATCTTTCCAAGTCCCTACTTTAGGTCTGGTTAAAGAATCCTTGACTGTGAAGGATTGATGGCTCGCTTCCGACTCGCACCTCTTGTCTAACGTTGCGAATTTACAATGAACTCATCCGAATCATGAGCTCACACCTGCGTGTCACACTGGAATCACATCCTTCTGAGCTCAGAGTTGTATTTTGCTCAGAGCTCCTCATCTCCTCTCAGCGGTTTAACTAAACAGAAGCTTCAGCATTCTGGGCATCGTGTTCAGGAACTGCTCGTGTCATCGTACAGCACAACAGATGGAAACGTAAACACTGCTGATCCTGAAGACCTTGTAAAACTCATCATATGGGTCCCTGACTAGCAGGAGATTAAAGAATATCATTTATTGAATATGATCGTTTTATTATTCCACAGTTGCAAAATATTATTATTAATATTATTATTATTGCAAAATATGCAATAATCCCATTTGAACAGTTCATATTTTTTGGTGTTTCTTTTTTTTTATCTTTTTGTTAGTTTTTTTTGTCTAAACTAAGCCAGTGTCTGATCATGTGACTTTGCTGATCCGTGTACAAGGTCACCTTTACCTCGAGTGTATTCCTGCTCTATGCTGAGATTTCAGACATGGAGCATCATGACAGAGATGAGGCTGATGAGTTAGCTGGTTAGTCATTAGCTCCTGATGGCCAGAGGGCATTCGAGCAGCGCACAGTGGTGTTATTTCAGACTCCTTGATTTATCCCAGCGTGGTCGGGTGACTCTACTGCGCGCTTATAGATTGCTTTTCCAAGGAAGCCGTAATGAACTTAATTTAGGGAATCAGCGCTCTGTCCAATTCATCTGATGGATCGCTGACCGCCGAACTTCTGTTGTCAAGCAAATAGCTGAATACAGCAAAATAAAAGAACATTTTCAGGATAGTGACGTCCTGCAATATATATTGAGGCATTTATTCCAAAGCCAAGTCTGACAGGATTTGCTGTGTCGTTTATGATGAAGTCCGTCTGTAGAGCTTTAGAATGAACCATCTTTCTGCCAAGACTATCAAACAGCCTTCTACACTCCTCCATTGCCTGTTGCCTGGGAAACCAGTGTAATCCATGTCTCTTTCTCTATCCTCCCTCTCTCCCTCCCTCTCTCTCTCCCTCTCTCCCTCCCTCTCCCTCTCTCCCTCCCTCTCTCTCTCCCTCTCTCCCTCCCTCTCTCTCTCCCTCCCTCTCTCTCTCCCTCTCTCTCTCTCTCTCTCCCTCCCTCTCTCCCTCCCTCTCCCTCTCTCTCTCCCTCTCTCTCTCCCTCTCTCCCTCCCTCTCTCTCTCCCTCTCCCTCCCTCCCTCTCTCCCTCCCTCTCTCTCTCTCTCTCTCCCTCCCTCTCTCCCTCCCTCTCCCTCTCTCTCTCCCTCTCTCCCTCCCTCTCTCTCTCCCTCTCTCTCTCCCTCTCTCTCTCCCTCCTTCAAATTGGAGACTCTATTGACTCGTGCCATTGAGCTGGCCTTCAGACCCACACAGCAGCTGTCAGAATATGAAAATAAATAAGCGGGAAAGTGCTCTAAAACCTATTGATTTTTCCTGATTACTGAACATTTGGAAATTTAGACCAGCGCAGCCTCTTCTCTGGGAGGCAAATCTGAATAATCTGACGCTTCGGATGTCAGTAATATTATACACTCCTGGGACGGCCGCATTCTTTCTTTGGGGTTTTTCTTTTTTCTTTCCTTTTTAAATCTTTTTAAACACACAGCCACACAGTACAAATCTATTCCAGATAAATAATTGACATTTTATCAGCTAAATTCAACTGCAATTAACTGTTAAAGAACTCAAGAATGAAAACAGAAATATCTTCTCATTGCTTTGGTTGTTTAATTATTTATTTCCTCCTCAGACTTTCGATTTATGATCTTTTGTTAATTAAAATTGATTGTCTCGGTGTAATCCTGACCGTTTTCATGCGATCCCTAGAGATAAAAGATACATCTGCCAGCTTTCTGGGCCAAATCACAGGCTTTGTTTCTCCACCTCAGAAACATAAATGTCTTTTTTTTTTTTTTAAACTTCATTAATCACCTCTGCCTAAACAAATATATTCATGCAATTTCATTTCCTGGCATTTCTATCCATCTGAATGTTTTTACACACCAGTTTATCCCTATACCATGTGTAAAGATGTCATGTGCTCATGCGTTAAGCCCAGATACGCTATAAAACACGCTGATGGGAAGCTGACAGCTTAATTAGGCAGACAGTGTGAGTTTAACCTAAAAATACATGCCTCCGAAGGAAATTGGACTCTTTTGCTAAACAGACTTTTTCCTCTTATATAGATGTAATATTAAGAGCTGTCTAGACTTATCATGAAGTGTCATTTTTTTACCCCCATAGCCTTAAATCCAGGTATTTATGTTCAACACTTCTATCTTCAACTTTATATTTTATTAAGCACATTTCCCCTGCTAGCACTGATTTAGATCAGGGTGCGTGTAGCCCGGGGACATTCCTGAAAGCAAATCAAACCTGAATTATTATAAAGTTTTTACGTACGTTGTTGTAACTTTTAAGTACGGGTGGGTCATAATCCTGCGGTGACATTATTATTCATATCCAAACGATGGTTACAAGTCAAACCGGTGTTTTTCCCACAATCAGCTTGTGTATAATCAATACAGCGTAAAGCATTTCCCAGCCTCGTCTCTACAGGGTCTCCATTAGAGCAGGGCCTTCGCTCAAGTGCATCTTCTGCCACTCCTTTTAGAAAGTGCTGAGTGTGTTAAACATGTTGCACACACACACACACACACACACACAACCACAGTTCAGCCTGTTTTTCATGTTGTATTTTGAATTGATATTGATTGCTTTTTGATATTGGCCAGTTTCGAGGCCAAGGTTGCGTCAGTGACGGAGAAATCATTTCTTTCTTCTTTTCTTTTGTTGCTCAGTCGAATCATTGTGAACTTTCCTCTAGACATAAAAAGATAACAAGCTGATGTAATGGAGGATTTCCTCTGTGCCATGTCTGATGGTGTTTCTCTGACCACTGTTTTCTCTGTCTGTCTGCCTGTCTGTCTACCTGCCTTCTTGTCTGTCTGCTTTTCTGTCCACTTGCATGTCTGCCTGCCTGTCTGTCTGCCTGCCTGTCTGTCTGCCTGTGTGCCTTCTTGTCTGTCTGTTTGTCTACCTGCCCACCTGCCTGTCTTTAATGTGTGCCCATCTGTCCACTTGTCTGTCTGCCTGCCTGACTGTCTGTCTGTCTGTCTGTCTGTTTGTCTGAAGGTCTGTCTGCCTGCCTGACTGTCTGTCTGTCCGTTTGTCTGCCTGCCTCCTCGTCTGTAAAACACTTTGATGAAGAGACACATGATTATTAAAGCTATATTCAGCACATTATACTCGGTTGTATTTTTATATATTTTTTTAGTTTACATTCTACTACTGCCATGTAGTTTTAAACTGTGTAGAGTAACACATGCATTTTTGCTCATTTTAAATGCATTTTCTTGTCTTTTTATTTGTGTAGAGGGTAAAAATGTTATCTAAGAGCTTATACCTGGGTAAAAGATCACGAGGAAAATGACACACATTCTATTGTGTTGTTTAACAAAAGCTCAACACATTAACGCGCAGCACATCAAAGAACAGTCTGAAAAATGTTTAAAATGTTTCTCTGTAAGGTGATGGACTTGATTGTCGTGATGCAGATTAAGTGTGAAGTAAATATTAGACTGTAATATAGAGAATGTACAGTATTTGAGAAGGAACGTTTCCTGTTTAACATGCTTCTGATTGGTTGGTGGTAAATTCTGTTACACAAATCTGATCTATTGTTACTTTGAGTGGGTTTCATGACCCCCCCCCCCCCACACACACACACATACACATGATTCACAATGGTACTGTATTATTAATTTATTTAATAATCTATTATTTAATCTATTTATCTAATTATAAAGACAGCTTGTGTTGGCTGAGATTAAATTATGAATATTGAATTAAATTAAAAGTTATTGTAGTCTTCACAACCCTGTAACTGTATACAGCAATATTGCCTGTACATTTATTACCACTAATCAAACTAGCATTGTGTCTCAAATTAGCAGCGCTTCCCTGGCGCTTGACATTCGAGTGTATAAAGGGTTAAAAACCTTGCATGGAGCCTTTGGACCGCCCAAAAAGTCTGTTCTGAGATCAGGTCTTTTGGTTTTCTTGACTAGTAATTTGAGATAAATGACAGTGAGATTTAACAGAGCTTCTTGTGACTGTAGGGTGGTTTGTGAAGACCTGCTTTACCCACCTCTAGAAAGACGTGGCTTAAGTGTCTGAAATTATACACCATGTTACTGTTACTCCTCTAAGCCTCACTTCTTTAAAATGGCTCCACATTTTTTAATTCCATCTTTATTTTGTCCACTGAATTAGCCACCCAGTGAGGTTAGGAGGGCCTGTGAATGTATTTAGGCCTGGAAGATGAATACCTAAAGAAAACCGAACGCTACTGTACACATCTGATTGGGAAAGTGCTTCAGACATTATTGAGTATACTGTATCGAGAGATTGAAGAAAAAAAATAGAAAGCTTGAGCAGATATTCCTCTCCTGACGAGTCTTTAGTCTCTTTACAAGACAAGTCTGTAGAGGTAAGTTCGTACTGATGGATAGCGTTTGAACTGTTCTGTCTTCCTCTGTGCAGAGTATCGGGAAGGGTTCCCTGTGGTGTATAGACCCAGAATACAGACACAATCTCATCCAGGCGCTGAAGAAGACGCCTTATCATCCCTACTCCCAAGTGTTCACCACACCTCCCACCTCTCCTCAGGCATATCAAAGGTAAGCAAGTGCCTTGCCAGAGATATCGATCCTCTCTCTATTTCTCCTCTCTCCCTCTCTCTCTCTCTCTCTCTCTCTCTCTCTCTCAGGTGTGCTAACAGGTTCAGTTAACGCCGGCATTTGCAGGCGTAAAAAGGCCGAGAGGATCTCAGAGAGACGAGTCTGGCGCCAGGTTTCTGAGCTGATTCAATTCATTTAAATTGAGCAAGCACGTCCTCACGTGGAATGCTCGCTTTACTATAAATCCTGCAGTGTGTAGATTTCAGTTCATTTTATTTAATATATCTGCACACATGAAAACAATTTAAGAATGCCCACATGAGCATGTCATAGACCTCAGGAGTAGCCTGCGTTATACAAGAGCAAATGCAGAAAATCTCTAACGAACAAAAATTCTAAATGAATCTTAGTAGGCGTATATAGCATTGAAGTAATAAACTCTACACAACCTTAAAAAGGGTGTGTCTGAGGAGCAATACGTTTAAAGGATTTTAGGAAGGTCATTAAGTTCCTATCACAGGTACACATACTATACCTCTTCATATACTGTATGTTGGGGTCATGTGACCTACAAATACTAATGCAATATACATGGACATGCCTCACCAGGCTTTTATTCATTTAACAAGAATGAAGCCAAAAAGAAAAAACATGTGGGGAATACTAAGTACCCGCCATGATTTAATAGCTTTTCAATCCACTTCTCTCAGCAATAACTTGGTGATTGTTTCCTGTATGACTTTATCAGTCTCCCACATCAATTTTGATTCAATTCAATTTTATTTGTATAGCGCTTTTAACAATTGTCATTGTCTCAAAGCAGCTTTACACAATCAAAAGAATTATTTAAGTTTGTATGGAATGTGAGTGTGTATAAATTAAAATGTTCAGATTGTCCCTGGTGAGTAAGCCGAGGGTGACAGTGGCAAGGAAAAACTCCCTGAGATGGCAATAGGAAGAAACCTTGAGAGGAACCGGACTCAACAGGGAACCCATCCTCATCTGGGTGAAACAGATAGCAGGAAATGATCTGCATTTATACCGTGTGTTAGGTGGCAGGCAGTTCAGCTATAATAGTTGATGTTAATTGATGTTAATATGGAGTCCAGGTAGTTATTGGAGGCTCAAGTAGACTTGTAGGAAATTCCAGTCCTACAACTGTCGAACTATCGAGCAACTGCAGCCACGTCAAGTCCTCAGAGAAATAGCGGTCAACATCAGTCGAGGCCAGAACCATCTTCATGGTAGAGTGAAACCGTCCCCAAACACCAGACGCATCCCAAAGAGACACACGGGGCATCCATATGACGAGATCTCTAACCAGAAGTGGGGCACCAGGATGGGTCAGACAGGTCCAGAGGGCAGAGGGTGTCTGGATCATGGGCAGCTCAGGAACGACATGTGTAGCTCGACAGAGAGAGAGAGAGGGGAAGAGAGAACAAGAGAGGGGAGAGCAGAAGAGGAGAGATAACAGTTAGGTATGGTCATAGTCTCATAATGTATAATGTGAATGTATATTTATATAGATCAATTTTGATCTGTTCTTCTTTACAACATTGCTTAAGTTCATTGAGGTTTTTGCTCATTCTCTTATGCAAAGCTCTCTTAAGGTTCTGCCACAGTATTTCAATTGGGTTTGCGGTCTGGACTTTGATTAAGCCATTCTAAAACCATGATTACTTATTTTTTCAGCCATTCTGATGTAGACTAATGGTGTGCTTGGGTTCATTGTCCTGGTGCCTCACCCGATTTCGACCACGCTTAAGCTGTCAGACAGATGGCCTCACATGTGCCACAAGAATACTCTGGTATACAGAGGAGTTCATAATTAACTCAATGACTGCAAGGTGCCCAGCTCCTCTGGCTGCAAAATAAGCCCAAAAACTCCCCCCCTCCATCATCATGCTTGACAGTGGGCATGAGGTGTTTCTGCTGAAATCCTGTTTGGTTTTCCCCCAAACATGACACTGGGCATTAAGGCCACTTGACCTAATGGCAGCTTGGTCTCACTTGTCCATTGGGACAGAAGTGCTGCGGTTTGTTCAGATGCAGTTTTGTGAACCTCAGTCGTTCTTTCTAGACAGAAGAGGCCACCCTTTAAAACGAACTCTACTTGATCCATCTTCTTCTAATTGTATGGCCACACAGTAAAAGAAAAAAACGGGTGCCTCAGCGTAAAAATGTTTAATAACAAGTTGCACAGCTTTTTTAAGTGTTTTTTAAGTTTTTGGGAAATTTGCAGGCCAAAAAAATATTTTACCTTGTTTATTTTTACTGACTTCAGAGGTGTACATCCAGTCCTTTTGGAATTCCATTTAGAGAGCAGAACCTAGACCAAAATTCACACCTAAAACTGTTGCATAGTCACCCAGGCCCTCAAGAACTACAGTCCCCTCCAGCACCACAGCTTTGTCATTCTCCTCCAGTAGCTCCAAAAGCTCAACCGTCACCCCTTTGACCCAGTCCTCCACAGCAGAGCTCTGGTGGAAGAAACAAGAGAAGTCTTGTGAAGGCAAAGATGAATATATAGTTACTGTATGATAAAAATAAACTATATTAAGAAGACTATATACTGTACAGTATCACCAGAGTGACTGTTTCTGGAATTGTAATGATGTGTTGAAGTTGCGTATTTATAAAATCAGCTGATTGCATCTAGTGAAGGTAAATTGCTGCTCAACTTGACTCTATTAGTTTATTCCGTCTGTCTTTAAAGTTTTCAAGTGCACAATGTTACCTGTTGTCTCAACAAATACCAATGTAAGAAGTTGGACCAAAAATAAAATATTAATTTATTCAACATTTAGTTCAATACTTATCTAGTTGGAGTTTTTATGGCATGGACTTAAATATTTAATATGCACAAAATTTCTGTAGATTTTGAGATGTAGCTTTTGGGTAAAACCTTTTCCAGATTAATTTGCAGCACCAATTTCTATTGCTTATGTCTTTCCCTCTCGTCATTGTCTTAACATACTCTGCTCCAGACCAGCAAACTGCCAAAACCTTTATAGAGGTCTGCACACCTGCTAACGATCAATTAATCAAGAGCTGATGATAAGCAGCACCTGGCTGCAACTTACCTGTGGATGCAGTAAGCGGTACTTAGCCTGCATGTTTTTGTTTTTGTTTTATTTTTATATTTAATAAAGAATGGCACAGTGAGAAAAGTTATATGTTGTCCTTTAGAGGTTGTATTTGCCTGAGACTGAACTTTTGAACATAAATGTACGTGTTCAGAAATATTATCTGCGGAAATGTGAAAAAAAAAATCTGAGCAATTAATTTCTTTAAAATTTCACCACTACCTGGAGTGTTTTTTTTAATACCATGATTCTTTTAAGCTAGGTTATCAGACTATGGAAAAAATAATGAGACGTTCTAATCAAGACCAGTGAACAGCTGGCGAGAAACACAAGCCTAGGTGTTTGTAAAGAATGTAAAACAGCTGGACAGGATGAAGAGATGCTTTTACTCCACTCAACTTTTTTAATATTCAGTGTTATAAAAAGAAAGCTCCACGCGATCCGACATAACCGTACTGAATGAGGTCACCTGCTAAAAAGCCAGTACCTAGGCAGGCATGTGCAGGTGATTTTGCAGCACAGAGCGCTGCGTCGTCCAAATTATTTTCACATCAGGTAGATTCCTGAAGATAATACGACGCTGACACGACCTCCACGTCTTATCTCATACATGTTCATTATAGATTTTTATGATGATAAGTGTAAGTGTGTGTGTGTGCAGTGTGTTTGTGCAGCATATGAGCGTGCGCACAGGTGTGTGTGCACATACGGCTGTGTGAGGAGTACACACAGGGTCTCGGCTTCCTCTCCTGCTCTCAGGCCAGATGGCGGACCGGCATGTAGCAGCGTGTAATAAAGTGTTTATCTGGCCACTGCGGCTCACAGGAAGCAGAATGGAGCTTTTTATAGTGTTCCGCGCAAATCAGCTGAGTCACACACACTCACTTTTTACTCTTTTCCATCAGCTTTAAATGGACCTTGAATTATAATTATTTTTATTTACTCACAGATAAAAATGGTACAATTAATGATGCATTCATTCTATTTTCCACTGGATTAAGCAATACAATACACCTGATACCGATGCATTGCTGATACTGATCCAGCACGGATCCAATACTGGGCCGATTGTAATCCAGTACTGATCGAATATTGACCTGATACTGACCTGAGTCAGTAGTGGCCTGACACTGATTTAATACTGTCTTAAAACTGATTTAATACTGACCTTAAACTGACCCAGTACTGCTTGGATACTGATCTGATACTGACCCAATATTGGCCTAATACTGATTTAATTCTGAGCTTATCCTGATCTGAAACACACCTGATACCCAACTGATACAGACTTAAAATAATCCAGTACTGACCTGATACTGATCCAGTATTGATCTGATACTGAACTGATACTGACATGTCACTGACCTGATCATGACCTGATACTGATTAAGTACTAACCTGATACCATTCCAGTACTGACCTGATACTGATCTGATATCGAACTAATACGGAATAATAAGAAGAATGATTAGTTCCTGATCTAATAGTGATTCGGTACGGACCTTATACAGTATTAACAGTCATGCTTTGTTGTTCAATATCATGAAAAGGGTTTGGGTGAGGAAACTGGAGAGTAAATGCAATTAGAGAAGCCGTCTGTTTCATCTCTGTGCTTGAATTTGGGCAGGCAGCCATGGTGGCACCCCAGGTACCGGGTACTGGTCCAACTCCTCAGAGAGAGTGTGTGAGAGAGAGAGAGTGATTAAATGGGGGCGTGTAAGACAGGCCCAGGCAGATGCACATTCCTTAACACGCTAACCATACAGCATCAGAGAGAGAGAGAGAAAGAGAGAGAGAGCAGGTGAAACAGCTGGCCCTCCGAGTCCTGCCGCACACGTTTGCCCTTGTAGGGTTATGAGCGTGATGGTTGCCACGGCAACAAGCACGCCTCCATGGTAACACATCGTGGCAGAGACAGGTGCAGTTGCATCACGAGGCTATTTGTTGCCTGGCAAAAGGACAGGCCATTAGCGCAGGAGAGAAATACGCCATCGCCCTGGCAACACGCGACTCTCCATGGCAACGGCGCACGGCTTCCAGACTATTTTTGGGAGTTTTTTTTCTGTACCTGCCTTTGTCCATCTCTACGAAGATGCACACATGCGTGATGACAACTGGAGGTCCAGTAGCTGGAGGAGATTCATTTTAAATGGAAGTGTTTGGATTGAAAAAGAAAGAAAAAAAAAGACAAAAAGCACAGAGACAGAACCGTCCTCTCTGTCCTCTGGCAAAAAACCCTGAGAAGCCAAAAGAAAGAAATAAAGAGTGACAAGGTTTACTTGTTTTGTGTGTGTGTGTGTTTGTGTGTGTGAGTGTGTGTGTGTGTGTGTGTGTGTGTGTGTGTGTGTGTGTGTGTGTGTGTGTGAGAGAGAGAGAAAGCAAGAGAGAGCTTCCACATACAGTCCATACTGTGATTATCTTCTTTTCTTTTCCATTTCCTCTCTTCATCTTCTTTTCCATTATACCACCCTTTCCTCCAATAACTTCTTTCTTCTCATCTCAATTTTTTCTCTTTTCTTCTTTTATTTTTCAATTTTTTTGTCTCCTTTCCATTTTCTAACCTTTTCCTTTTAATGTGTCCTCTCTTCACATGTGTAGTCTTTTCTCATTTCTCCTCTTCTTCTCATTTTCCATTCTGTCATCCCCTCCTCTTGTGTCTCCTGTGCTTTACCCATCCTTTCTCTTCTCATTTCTTTTTCCCTTCTGTTCTCTCCTCATTTTTTCTTTTTCTTCTCTCCTTTATTTCTTTCACAGTTTCCTCATTTTCCTAGTCAAGGACACGCAGCCTCTACCTCAGCGCTTTGGCATCTGCAGAGCGATCGCTCAGCCCCGATCACATTTCACGCTGCTGTAAACGCTGAAAAGAACAGTTTTTTTGTATTTAGTTTCATGGCGCTGGAATCAATAGGGATTTCAGTGTTGAGCATTGACAGAATGAAACTGTGGATGGGTTGTTTCCTTTGATAAACCCATTGCTTGTGTGTGATATTATTCCTTCTCCGGGGCACATTAGAGAGAGGAGAAGTGTAACGGCTCTTTTGTGGGCGCTGGTGAGTGCTGAATGCAAGCGAGTAGAAGCGTGTCTCTGTAGATTTATTGTTCTTTGGGGCTTTTTTGTTCTTTTGGAAGTTTGTCAACAGCCAGCGCATGGAAAATACTCCAGCTGGTTTCATGAAGCCGATTCCTCAGCGAGACACAAGCTGCTTTCATTTAGGTGTTTCTGAAGGTTTTGGAGACTTTTTGAGCGATAGAAAAAATCCACTCCGAATGACTTTTGTACATTTTGTAATAAAAATTTTTTTTGTAATCCTGCTCTAATTTCATGTTGCTTATTGGTTTCTAACTTACAGCGCTGTGGGATTTATCTCTCACTTTATATTTGATTGAAGACAGCGATGCTGCAGCGATTTTTCCTTTAGTCTCTCATCTGTACATGTTGCTGAAAGAGATTGTAGACTTGTAGACTGCTAACTCGCTAGCCGAGCGAAGTCTCAACTGTGTCATATAGCTACACTGCATTCTGGGACTTTGAGTGCATTTTTTGCTCTTCCATCTACTACTTCTATGCTGGATTTCTCATTAATATGACCTTGACTGTGGCTGGGGAATGGTGTGTGAGGGGGAAAAAGCTTGATCTTGTGGGTGGAGGATTCAGTCATGGAACAGTCAAACCAGCCGATTCTAGACATGCCTTATGGGAAAGATTTCCCATAAGCTAGTTTCCTTTTCCACCATTAGGTATGATCCGAGTTTAAAGCCGAGCCCTGAAAGCACCGCTGGATGAGTTCTAGACTTTGGTCATTTCCTCCTGAGAGATTCTGGTTTAAAATTCCTTCCACTAGTTGTGCACAGAGCATCCGGTCTCAAGGACGGCTCCATTGTGAGCACAGGAGAATGATACTCCAGCTCAGGGCAAAAGTGAGATGTAAGGGGAAGGGGTGGGGCACTGAAGAGTGTGGAGTAGCACCAATTAGACTGTAGATTAGTTCAAGATAATTGTGATTGCAGACTAAGAGGAGCAGGCAATGGCATTTGCGACGAGATTACTGAATGAAGTAAAAGTGTTTTGTTTGGAAGTGAATGCCTCAGTCCTGTTCCAGTAAGGAGTGTTTTTAGAGTTGTTTGCATTAACGGACTAGATGCACAGACTGGTGAGAGTTAAAAATAGATGGGGCGTCGACCCAGAACCCAGCGAGTCTCCTGCCAGTGGCACATGTGGTTCAAATGAAAAAGCAGAAACCCAGCACAGAAGAATGCATGCTCCTCTGGAGTGCAGAACATAAAACACACCAGTCTCTGAGTCTCCTCTCATGGGCGTGGCTGTCATTCCTTTCTTACTAACACGCTAGTTATTTTGTGTGGACCCAGAGTGGACTCGGATGGCGCAGGACGGCTAGAAACCACGTTTTGATTTGCGTCCCTAAAAAAATAGCTCGGTTATATCCGAGAGCTCAGACACAGATTCCATTACTAGCTGTTTCATTGTTCTTGCTTCTAAATGTGTAAAATTTTACTGTCTAAAAAAAATAATTGCAGAGCCTATTCGCTTTTATGATGTTCCTTGCATGGAGAGACTCTAAGAGCAATAAAAAACTGTTTAATTTTTTTTTGTATTTGCAGCTGATTAAAAAAAAAGAAAAAGAAATGGTGGGTCGTCTGTCATGAGCCATGCGGTTTCTATGGCAACGCATACCGTAGATGTAACCTGATACGAAGCATATGTGCAGCTCTTGGGGTACAACCAGCGGTTAGAACTTCGAGCTGTGTGTGTGTGTGTGTGTGTGTGTGTGTCCCCGTGTGTGTGTCCGTGTGTGTCCGGATGTGTATATGTGAGTGTGTGTGTGATAGAGTGAGAGAGAGAAACTGAGAGTTTCAGCGTCCAAGAGAACTGTGTGTGTGTGTGTGTGTGTGTGTGTGTGTGTGTGTATGAGTGTATTAAAGAACTTTTAAAATAAAGAAAAAAACAACAAAAATATAATAATAAATAAAAAAGCGCTAACAACACTAGGACAAGAACCAAAGAGTCCCTGAATGTAAAAGTTGGGGATGTTTTAGTTGCTAGGCGACTGGTATGCTAATGAAGTTGTTCGTCTTAATCTGAGATTGGTTTTAATCACTCTCAGTGTGGAAAAAAATCTGACAAACTGTAATTAAAGTATCCATAAAGAAGCAGAGAGCCTACATTATCCCTCGGTAAATTATTAGGAAGTGCCGGGTTCGATCCAAGGTGTGTGACACGAGCAAGGGGAAGACAGAGCGTGTTAAAGCGGCCGCTTTCGATTTGGAGTCAGGAAGTGAAAGCAGGCGTTTAAATGCAGCGTGTAGACAAACACACTCGAAGCCAAGCTCCTATGCGTTCTCTCTGTGCTCTAATTCTCAATTAACTAATATACTCTAAGACGATTAAGAAGGAGAACAGAGCAGAGCCAATGCCGAGAAGAGTGTTATCTGCTCTGACTGCTTCAGCTGGGAATGAGATATCAGGAGACAGAGAGAGAGAGAGAGAGAGACAGAGAGAGAGAGACAGACAGACAGAGAGAGAGACAGAGAGAGAGACAGAGAGAGAGAGCGAGAGAGAGAGAGAGAGCACGGTTATCTCAGAAGCAAGAAGTCAGAACTTGGACTTCCATCGTTTTCGAGCTACAAACTAGGAAAGAAACATGGATGCCTCCATGTTTGATTAGCACCAAGCTAGGCTAACCAGCTAACTGTGATGAGCAGTGTATCCTTTCCTTTATTTTAGGTTTTACAAGTGAATTTGTGTGTTTACTGTTGTTGATATGAGCAGATATTTTTCCCCTTAACATCCTAACTAACAAAAAAAAAAGTTCTTTGCATTTTCCCTTGGTCCAATAATAAAAATAATTAGTAAAAATCACTGTAATAAACAATTACAATAATTGAACAATTAGTAATAATAACTATAAACAACACAAAACAGACCCCAGGATAGGCCTCTTCCAAACGGTTGAGTTATTGTTCATGAGCGGTCACATAAACACTAACATTTTATGCAAGGGTTCAACAGTACAAATGTTTTTGGACATTCTCTTTTTTTAGCATAGCATACTGTACCTAAACCAAGTGGTAGAGATGACCTCAGTTAGGTTGAGTTCAACAAATACTATAATATGATATAAAATGTGCTCTACCAAGCTGAGCAGAAAAGTTGAGCAGTTGCTTTACGAAGTTGAGCAGAACATTAAGGGGTCATTTTGATATGGTTGAGACGGCCGTCCTGGAGAATTGTTTCTAGCTGGAGATTAAAACTCCCAAGTTACATTCCGTGAGTGCTATTTATTTACAAGTTGGAATTTAATTTCTGCCATCACTGCTGAACCACAAAATAGAATCGGGTTCACACTTGGCTCTGTCCTAAGTTTGCAACTAAAGCTGATGGAACAGTTTATCATCACTTTCACATCTCAGCTGAAAACCTTTCTCTTCATATGACAAAAATCACATTATAAATCACACAATTTGTTTCACATCTTTGTGTTACACACTTTATAAAACAGTCTTTGCATATGAGAAATGCATTGTGTAAATCTAACACATAAATGAATAAGCTTTACAGGTGTGTTCATTTGAGGCAACTGAGCTGCTATAAAGGCCATACTGTACTGTACTTTGGTGCAATTATGTATATTAGGCAAAGTTTACATCCCGTCTCTAGTTTACAGATTATATGCAAACAAATATTAATAATTGAAAAGTATATAAATTCTATAACAAGGTAGAACTTTTAAAAATTTGAAAGCATATTAAAGAAAAAAAAATGCAGTGAGCTTCTTAGTCTTTGATTATATTGAATTATATGAAATTAGCTTCATAATGCCTTTAAATTGATTACATAAAATTTTCAATTGTGATAATGTAGGAACATCTGTCAATCCAATCTCTTGTTTTCCTTTAAAGGGTGTGCAAACCTTTGCACTTTCATCTAATTTTCTTTTGTTGGTCAGAGAAATGAGAGCAACCAAATGGAAATAACCTGACACTAATGGTTTCACACCGATAGAATTATCTCACTTTTAAATCCGCTGCTTCACTTTCTTTCCTTTTATTTCTTTTTTTATCGGAATTGTTTATTTTTCTGTGTTTGCATTCTGTTAAATATTGGTGGGGAATCTTTTTGTCAAGTATACAAAAATAATCCTACCATTGAAGTTTGCTTCCATGTCAGCAGTCATGACCACCATGTTGACTCCAAGAACTTGAACAACACTTTGCTCATGTCAGAGATTTCAGAAACTCAGATAGGTTTAAATAATATTTTATTATGGTTATAGTATAATAATATAATAAAAATGTACGTAATAGTAGAATATACATCGCTTAAAAAATGCATTCGATTTTTACATTGGAAGTAATGTTATATGACTTTATTTAGAATTTCAGACCTCAGGATGTTCAATTTTGCCGTTAGATGCTGAAGCATGTGAGAATTTGTGCTGCTTCAGCTACGAGCATTAGTGAGCTCAGGTGCTGATGTTTGGATGTTTGGAGAACGCTCCTGTTCTAGTTTATCCCAAAGAGATTCAGTAGTGTTGAGTTCAGTCAAGGCTCCGTGCAGGACACTTGAGATCTTACACTCCAGACTTAACATACAGTACCACGTCGTAATGGAGCTGGCTTTGTGGAGCTCACAGGGGCATTGTCATGCTGGATAAGGGTTTGGGGTATCTTAGTTCTCTTAGGGAAATTATAATGCTTCAGCTTTGTGGTGATAAAAACTGAAGTATTATATACTGTCGATATGCTGTATATGCAAAAGTATGTGCACCCCTGCACATACTTTTGCATCTACAGTATATCTATAGTATGTCACATATAAGGGGATAAAAATTCCAGACCATTTTTGCCCGATGTGATGAAGCGAGATCAAAATCTTTTCCTGTCCGCAAAAAAAGCATCTTTTGCAGAGACATTAATCGTGCTGACCTCGATTCTGTCAAAGAATAACGATCTGTGTTTGTATTAGTTCGTCTCCCTCATCGAGCGACTCAGAACAGAGACCCTTCATGGGTTTGCTGTGGGACAGAGAGGGGAAAGGGGAGGAGTCAGTGGTCTTGGATGTGGCAGTGGCTGCTGTGGCGTGGTTTGACCAGCACAGGGAGTAGCGTGTGTGTGTGTGTGTGTGTGTTTTAGTTACACACATGCGCTGACTGGTCATTTCAGCCAGCAAAAGCAGTGATTAATGCACTACCGCTCCATTCTCCAAATATAATATAATGACTAGCTCACACCGTGATGATGTCTAAACACCGTGATCGCTTTCCAGGCTTTCCAGCGTGAAGGCTGGCTTTTCTAACCATGCGCAGCTAAAGCCCAGGCTCTACACACACACACACACACACACACACAGAGCTATCTTATCATTCTTATATGTTGCATTTTTCTCTCTTCAGCCTGTCCAGTCCTCCAGTATGGCCGGGGAATCACTTCTATCGAAAAAACAAAGGAGTCCTTCTACCAGGTATCTACCCATGTCCATTCTACCAGGTCCACTCATCCTGTCTCTCTCTCTCTCATCCAGTCTCCCTCTCAATCTGTCTGTCTCTCATCTTATTGACTTCAACCAGGTATTAAATATCTACTCATCATGTCTCTCTCAGCCTTTCTCTCATTCTCTCATTTCTCTCATCATGTCTCTCTCACTCGATCTGTCTCTCTCATCCTGTTGCTCTCACGCTCTCTCTCCACCTCTCTTTTAATCTGTCCGTCTCATCCTGTCTCCTCCTACCAGGTACTGAATATCCACCCATCTTGTCTCTCTCATCCTGTCTCTCTCTCGCACTCTGTCTCTCTTTCCTCCTGTCTCTCTTTGACTTTATCTCTCTCTCTCTCTTTCTTCTCTCTCTCTCCCTCTCCCTGTGTCTGTTTCTCCAACCCTCTGATTGTCTCTCCACCTCTCTTTTTCTCTTTCAGTTTGTCTCTCTG
Organism: Channallabes apus; assembly: GCA_030522415.1. Lineage (NCBI taxonomy): Eukaryota > Metazoa > Chordata > Actinopteri > Siluriformes > Clariidae > Channallabes > Channallabes apus. The sequence continues at coordinate 8,269,817 of CM060116.1, forward strand.
ACTATCTGTATGTCTGTGTCTCTCTTTGTCTGTTTATCTGTGTAAAGGCATGCTAGGCTCCAGCATGAGGACGTGGGGTTTGGTTGTGTTGATTTTTAAAGTATATTTGAAACATGAGGCTGTTCAGTGCTATATTTAAACTGTTCACTTGCTGTGAGGTCACAATGTGAGCTGTGTGTGTGTGTGTGTGTGTGCGTGCGCAGGATAATGACTTGTTCCCACAGGATGAGAAACAGTCCAGACTTTAGGGGCTGAGCAGAAAGTTATGATGTGTTTTTACCCCCTGACCAGTGAGGTCACAAGAGAGACACGATCATGGAGGCGACTAATGAGTCTAATGAGGAATAATACTGTACGTTCTTGTCAATATTTAAGTGATGTGACGTCTCACTTCAAATGTGACACTCCACACCAGTCTTTATTTCACCTGCATTATTGATAATAAAAAGTTTATCTAGACAGAAAGGTACGCAAGTTAACCAGCTACAGCTGAGTGTCAAAGCAGTTGTAGGTGTCTTAATGTCTTCGAGTGTCTCTGAACATTAATATACTTTGGCGTTAAGCGCCGGCTAAAAGATATTCCGCCTGTGAGGGGAGATCTGAACCTCTGGTTAAAAATACACTGTTTAGCCTCCTGTTCTCCGACTTATTTCTGTTCTAAAATGATCATATTTAATTTTTTCATCCACATTACATCCAGACCCCCCCCCCCCATCAGCAAGAATAAAGGACAGAGAAGTGGGTCTTTCACACACTTAACATTCCACACATCTCTTTCTCTGTCTCTCTCTCTCGCTGTCGCTCTCTTACTGCACACTCGCAGTAATTCAACATTCATGACACACTCGTGGGAGCGGCACCTTTACAGAGTTGCAGAGAGAGAGGCGCCCGTGCAGGCGGTGGCTTGCTCGCAGTAATTGGCAGTTAGCGGAGTGTTTTGTAAACTCCTTTGTGGCTGTGATATTATACGGAGCGCGGGGAGGCGGCGGAGCCCCAGGATGCACCTGTGACGGCTGCCATGTGCGTAGGAGGGCCATCTGCTGGGTGCAAGCACTTAGCTCACACACGCTAACACACCTCTGCATGTTACTCTCAAAGAGAAAGCCAAGCCCAGACCCACGGCCTTCGCTTTTATCCACCTCGGCCGAAAAACATCCGCTCTAATTAGGCTAAGACACTAGCACACTGTAATTAGCATGGCTCGCAGTGAAGAGTCTCATTAACACTGACCCGTTTAACGTTCTGTTTCTGCCTTCTTTGTAATTGACATTTTGTGAACTGGAGAAAAGGCACACACTTCTTCCTTACTATTTGTTAAGCGACTGATGGATGAAACTTTAATCCGGACAAAATAAAAAGCAAAGTTTACCCACGATGGTACTAGAAAATGTGAACCTTTATCACACAACCTTTTCATATTGAACAAAACACACAAACAATACTAAACTTGCGCTGAATATTCTGACAGGGGTGAGGGCATAGGCGGCATGGTGGTGTAGTGGTTAGCATTGTCGCCTTGCACCTCCAGGGTCCGGGTTCGATTCCCGGCCAGGCTCGATTCCCGTTTCTTGTGCATGGAGTTTGCATGTTCTCCCCGTACTTGGTGGGCTTCCTCCCACAGTCCAACACCTGTAGTGTGTGAATGAGTGTGTGTGTGTGCTCTGCGATGGATTGGCACCCTGTCCAGGGTGTACCCTGCCTCGTGCCCTAAGCTTCCTGGGATAGCCTCCAGGTCCCTGCGACCCTGAACACACGATAAAGCGGTATAGAAGATGAGTGTGTGAGGGAATGACTTTTTTTTATTTTTTCTTTTCCTCTTCTACCACAGTCACACTAGACTTCATCAGATGTCTAGATTTTATAGTTTAGATTTTAAGTTAGTGTTCTGGATACACAGGAGTCCTCTTCAGGTATAGCAGCTATAAAGAGTCGCTCCTTCACCAGGCCCTTACACTGCGTTCCAAATTATTACGCAAATGATATCTTTCTCTGATTTTCATAATTAGTAAATGCAAATGACAGTCAGTATAATTTTCTAGTCATCAACTATTAGGGTATAATTAGAATTTTATTGAACAAACCTCCTAATGATAACAATATTTATTTAAAAAAAAGCACTGTTAAAAATTATTATGCACAACAGAGTTAAAACATTTTATAGGTTGTAAAGAACTGAAAATAGGTTTTTTGTTGAATTTGCAGCATTAGGAGGTCATATTTACTGAAATCTTAATCATAAACATCCTAACAGGGCATGTTACATCTTAACATAGGACCCCTTCTTTCATATCACCTTCACAATTCTTGCATCCATTGAGTTTTTGGACAGTTTCTGCTTGAATTTCTTTGCGGGATGGCAGAATAGCCTCCCAGAGCTGCTGTTTTGAATCAAACTGCCTCCCACCCTCATAAATCTTTTGCTTGAGGATGCTCCAAAGGTTCTCAATGGGTTTGAGGTCAGGGGAGGATGGTGGCCACACCATGAGATTCTCAGTGAATATACTTTGCAGGGGTCATTTTCACAAATTCAGGGACCCTACAGGGGCCTACCAGCTCTCTCCCCATGATTCCAGCCCAAAGCATGGCCTCCTTGTTGACGTCGCAGCCTTGTTGGGACATGGTGGCCACCCACCAACCATCCACTACTCCATTCATCTGGACCATCCAGGGTTGCACGACACTCATCAGTAAACAAGACTGTTTAAAAATTAGTCTACATGTATGCCTGGGCCCACTGCAACCGTTTCTGCTTGTGAGCATTGATTAGGGGCTGAATAGTAGGTTTATGCACAACTGCAAGCCTTTAAAGGATCCTACACCTTGAGGTTCGCGGGACTCCAGAGGCAGCAGCAGATTCAAATACCTTGCTTTGTAATCTCATTTTAGCAGCTGTTCTCTTAATCCGATCAATTTGTCAGGCAGAAACCTTCTTCATTCTGCCTTAATCTGCACGAACCTGTCTGTGTTCTGAATCAGCCACAAATGTCTTCACAGTACGATGAGTTTTCGTGAAATATCTACCTTGTCCAATTTGACACTTTTCAGCAGCAGAGAGATCCTTTTTCTTTCTCATATTGCTTGAAACCTGTAGCCTGCTTAATAATGTGGAACAACCTTGATGATGGAAAACCTGATGATGTGGAAAAAAAACTAAAGTTGTAAATCCTTATTTAATCAGACGTGTGTAAAAATGTGGAAAACAACAACACAAGGTGCTGATACTGGAGACTCCTTTAGTACATGTTTGTATCAGGTAAAGTTTTGTCTTTGACAGGTAAAGAGTTTGTAGAATCTCAGCTCAACATTTTGATTGAATTTATGGCATAAGGTTAAGTTTTACTAGTGTACTTACCATTTTCAGCGTATAATTTGGAGTCGCGCTGTCGTGTCTGTGTATTGAGGATTGTGTCGCTTCTAGGTGCATTTTGGTCGTTTCTGTGTCTTCCTGGACACACGATAAACTATCACTGTTGAGTGACGTGTATTACCACGCCCACCTCGAGGGAAGAAGGGCTGAATGAGGCAATGTGAAGTAACCTGGCACCCAAGCTCATAACTTCACTTTTACTTAACATTTTGATTTCATTCATGGGGCAGGTTTAACCTCAAGCAAATCCCAAAGTTTCATTAAATTCTGTTCAACCAGTTTTGTGTGATTCTTTGATAAAATCTGGCTGGACAGACATACGAACAGACTATATATATATATATATATATATATATATATATATATATATATATATTTTTTTTTTTTTTTTTTTTTTTTTTTTTTAACTGGGTTTGTGTCCTCTAACATATGAAATGTAAAGATCATTGAAAGAGCGAGATCTGTAAACAGATTTTAAACACTTACACTAGTGAGGTGACCTGGTCAGGAGTCTGATGTTTTCACTTCATGATCAGTGTGGTTTAGCCTGAATGTCGTTACTGGACAGCTCCATGTGCTGGAGCGCTCTGAGCAGCAGGAGTAGTGATCTCTGCCTGCCTGTCTGTCTCCCTACCTGCCGGTCTGAGCTATTTTTTTTTCTGCCCCTGCCTTTCGGTCTGTCTGTCTGTCCCTCTATCTGTCAGTCCCTCTGTCTGTCTGTCTCTCTGTTCGTCTTTTGTGTTATCTATCGATCTATCTATCTATCTATCTATCTATCTATCTATCTATCTAGGTCCTGGGATCATTTCCAAGTATACTTGACCCCCAAAGTCTGTTTTATTTACAGTAGTTAATTTTTACTAATCTAAGCTCCTTTTTTTATCTGAATATCCATACAACCATCCATGCATCCATCCATCCATCTATCTCTCTTTGTGAATACATTGGGGAATACTTTGAATGAGTAGCAGGAAGCTCATGAGATGGTTAAAATCTCAGAGATTTACCCCCAGACACCTCAGAGGGAGCAACTATTAAACTTATTATTATTTATTCAGAGATATTTTATTCCCACCTCCTGTCCTTCACCGACACCCCACCCAATCTACCTGGGGGTATCACAGATAAGAAGCTGGAAATTGTTTATGGCTTTATTTTGATTTCGGCTTCTGAGCTGGAGATTTTTTTTTTTAGATCCGTGCTGGAGAAAGAACCCAGACCTGGAGTGACTCAGGAGATTGGCAGTGATCTCAATCCAAAGTGTGTTGTCCATTAAACTGATTTATGAGACTTTTGAACAGGAGGCTAATAAATAAGGCGAGTTGGAGGAATGGTGGAAAATTGGAGAGACTGGAGCGTTGTTCTTCAGCGTGATTTAGTTAACTCCTGCTCGTTTATAAAAGCTGAGGACTGACCAGTCGCCATGCACAATAAAGCTGCACCTGAGACTTAACGCCTGCTTTGGGACACAGTTTATACATGTTTGTGCAGGAGGGAGGACATCAGCACACACACACACACACACACACACACACACACACACACACACACACACACACACAGTAGTAGCAGCAAGCTCTCAGCACCTCTCACCTCTCAGTTCACTGTGCAGCAGGTTGGGATTGATTTGGGGCTTGCTGAATCCCTTTTCACACTCCATGAAACATGATCCAAATAAACCCCATCCTTTCTTCTCTCCTTTTCTCTCTTTTCTTGCCCTTCACACTAAGTTTGGAGGCTGCGGGTAAAAGCATGTCCCGATTAGAATGAGTGTACCACTCTCACTGTGACAGTGTGTGTGTGTGTATCTGGGCATAGCAAAGCAACACTGATTATTTTAAAAAAAAACATGGCTTTTATACTAAAATATTATACATGAAATTTGAAATAGAGTAAAAATAATATGTATGACAAAATACACTCACCTAAAGGATTATTAGGAACACCATACTAATACGATGTTTGACCCCCTTTTACCTTCAGAACTGCCTTAATTCTATGTGGCATTGATTCAACAAGGTGCTGAAAGCATTCTTTAGAAATGTTGGCCCATATTGATAGGATAGCATCTTGCAGTTGATGGAGATTTGTGGGATGCACATCCAGGGCACGAAGCTCCCGTTCCACCACATCCCAAAGATCTGGTGACTGTGGGGGTCATTTTAGTACAGTGAACTCATTGTCATGTTCAAGAAACCAATTTGAAATGATTCGAGCTTTGTGACATGGTGCATTATCCTGCTGGAAGTAGCCATCAGAGGATGTGTACATGGTGGACATAAAGGGATGGTCATGGTCAGAAACAATGCTCAGGTACGCCGTGGCATTTAAACAATGCCCAATTGGCACTACAGGGCCTAAAGTGTGCCAAGAAAACATCCCGCACACCATTACACCACCACCACCAGCCTGCCCAGTGGTAACAAGGCATGATGGATCCATGTTCTCATTCTGTTTACGCCAAATTCTGACTCTACCATTTGAATGTCTCAACAGAAATCGAGACTCATCAGACCAGGCAACATTTTTCCAGTCTTCTGTCCAATTTTGGTGAACTCGTGCAAATTGTAGCCTCTTTTTCCTATTTGTAGTGGAGATGAGTGGTACCCGGTGGGGTCTTCTGCTGTTGTAGCCCATCCGCCTCAAGGTTGTGCGTGTTGTGGCTTCACAAATGCTTTGCTGCATACCTCGGTTGTAACGAGTGGTTATTTCTCTTCTTTCCCATTCTGACATTCAGTTTGGAGTTCAGGAGATTGTCTTGACCAGGACCACACCCCTAAATGCATTGAAGCAACTGCCATGTGATTGGTTGATTAGATAATTGCATTAATGAGAAATTGAACAGGTGTTCCTAATAATCCTTTAGGTGAGTGTACATCCTATTTAAAAAACACAGTTGATTCACTTTATATATAAATATTAATAGTGGCAGCACAAATCTTCCTCACTTCTAATCATTTTAAATGTTTAAAAAATTATATTTAGTGATTTTTTTTTTCATTCTACAATCTACATTTATATCCTAATGTACTGATAGAAAAACAATGTTCCAGTAGAAAAGTAAAGGTTTATTAGGGAACAGTGTGAAATCTGCTGTCTGAGTGCTTAACTGAAAGGCTTATTGCTTGGTGTAACTCATCAACAGCGTGACTTGTACTGTAGTTAGTGAGCTGTGCTGCTTCTTCATACATCACAATCTTTGGAGAAAAATGTTGCAAATTTGTAGATTGTTTTTGTCTGTTTGTTTAAATCCGTCCTCATGCGACAGTTGATCACCCCCACTCCATCTCACATACATCATTTAGGCTAACCTTCTTTTAACAAAAGAAAAGGTAATGGTTTGACTTCCTCCGGCTCACTTTGCCGGTGGAGGAGAAATGCTGTCAGGATGGGATGGGGACGTGGAACTTTTTCCCTAATTCTTTTCAGACATTATTATTGTCAAGGCCTGGAATTGTGTGCTGGAGCGAGCGTGCTTGTCTCCTGCCTCCCTCCTGCATTCCTCTTTTTTTCTCCTCTTTGTTCCACAACAGTTACATCAAATGAACGTGACAAAACTAAGTCATAGGTTTGAAAGTATTTCATATTGTGTTTGTGTTTCTGTGTGTGTTCTGGGCTCTTTTCAGTCTTGTTTTTTTCCTTCAGGTTATCGATCATGTCATCTACTAGCATCTCTAAAGCTCTGTGCTTCTGTGAGGAGATCTAAGTGACACTTATCGTATTAGCCGGTGAATGGGCTCCTCTTTCATCTCACGCTCGCATACCACGAGCAGCTAAACGAGCAATAAACACGCTCGTTTGAGCAGCTTCCTCTTCGGACTGGTGTGCGTCCTTGGAGTTTGATCTCACCATTGATGCAGATCAATCTCATGTCTCTTTTTTCAGATATCAGCAAAAAAGGCAAATGATAAATGGGCTTCTGCCTGAGCTGTTGTGCTGCTGTTCATTCAAATCACCACCTAACCTGAAACCTATTTCCGACAGACAGAGAGGAAGGGTGGGAGGGGGGGGACGGATGGAGGGGAAAGGAGAGATTGGATGAAGAAGGAGGGAGCAGACACGCAGTAGGGAGCTGAGATAGGATAAAGTATGTTGTCGAGGAAATGACATCATCTAGCTTCCCTGGAGGTGGGCAGAAGGTCATTTTCCAGAGCATCTCTGATTCCGTCCACCTTTTTCCATGTCCGCTTGTTTTACGGAGCTGAAGTTCCAGCATGAGTCAGACGAGTGACTAAGAAGTCACATTGAAATGCCTGCATCTCGCCTGCAGCTCCTCTCTGCCAGCCTTAGCATGGTCTGCATGTGCTAATATTCACACAGCCATCACAGGGGAAATGATGATCATGTCTGGGGGGAAGCACATCTCCGCAATTCCATGACGCTCATTCTGCAGTTCTGCAGCGTGTGTAGTCAATTTACAGAATATATTGGCTGTTGCCTCCTGACCCATCCGTTTAAATGGTTGCTGATTGCCCGTGGGTCTGGCCTTCCATCACCAGGACGATGAGGCTAACCTGACTTTCTCTTCTTTCATCGAGTCTGACTCAGATGATGAACGTTTTTCTTTCATGCTAGTGGAGATGTTAAAGTGAACTGTCAGAGCATGAAGAATAAGGAATAACCAGGATGAAGTTCTCAGTCCTCTCACAAAAGAGAACAAGTTCTGCTCGGCTGCTCCGGTTCCACTCCTTCAGCTCGGACGTGGGCGGCACATCTTGCCGAGCAAATTGAAAATCGCCGAGCAAGAAGCAGAAGTTAATTAACGTTGCATAAGGTGGAGAGTTTATCAGAGGAGGTGTGTGTAGACACAAAGTCACTGTTGTTCAGCTCCAGAATTGTTAAGGTGTTTGGTTTGTGATTGGAGACAAGCTGTGCTCCTGTGCCAAACACTTTCATCAGTAGAGATGAGCAGGTTTTAAATTAGTCAGGCCGGAGTCAAAGGCATTCTCTCACCCAATTTAAAATGTTTCCATCCACATCCCTGAAGGTCTCTCCAACGAAGAATGTTCGCAGAGTGACACCTGTTGCTTTTAAAGAAATGACAGCATGAGTAAGAGATATACAGTAGCTCTCCATGTTGGGCTGTTAACACGGAGATCAGTGACAGTAGTGAACTTATTTCTGTCCTGAATGACTGCATGTCCATGAGGCTTTTGTTCTTCTATGACACAGTTTGCTTTTATATATATATATATATAGATATATATATATATATATATATATATATATATATATATATATATATATATATATATATATATATATTTTTTTTTTTTTTAGCTGAAAAAAGTTTGTTCCTCTTTTCACCAATTGCTTTCTTGGGTTTAACACAATTAAAAATTTTCTGCAATGAATTCCTCAATTTCTGTGCTGACACTGAAACCTTCTTCCTTAAATGTCTGTTCACAGAAGGCTTATTGCAGTATCAATACTACATGCTCTGTGTCTGTGGGACAAGAAACAAGAAGGCATTAACACAGCGAGAACTTTAAATCGCACTTAAATATAAACCTCCACTACTGTCAGATCTATAGTACAGCCACTTCATCAGCACTGTAGTATACATTAAAAGTTTATTATCTTTCTCAAGTGGCGGGGTTACACAACAGGTTCACGCACTCGCAGCACTTCGGCAGTGTTTACCTACACACGAGAAACGACGGAGAAAACAGAAGATCGAAGGTGTGGTTGCATGTGGTGTCGCATGTGTGGTTGCATTTGAGTCTTTGCATGTAATGTGAGCTATTATCCAACCAGTGTAAACATCTGCACAAACGTCCAATATATGACAATAAAATAAAACATAATGCAGTAGGAATCAGCAGTTACCCCATTACGATGTTATCACCATACCTACTGTAGGTGCAGATTTAATTCATTTTGCGATTTTATAAGGATCACAATTTTGTAAGTATCTTGCCTCGATACAACATTTTTTTCCAATTTTGTTTTCAATTTTAAAAATCTTTCAAACTTAATTTTTTTTTTAAATCTTAAAAAGTTTTCTGCCTTGGCTTTATTCAGCAACTGCACAACATAAGTAATTACATGAAGCCTATATTAGTTTCCACATACTGTATAAAAAGCAAGGGCAGTATTTAAACATCTTCATCTTCTTCTATACCGCTTTATCCTCTATTCAGGGTCACGGGGGCCCTGGAGCCTATCCCAGGAGGCTTAGGGCACAATGCGGGGTACACTCTGGACAGGGTGCCAATCCATCGCAGGGCACACACTCATACACACATTCACACACTCATTCACACACATGTTCAATTTGGGAACACCAATTAGCCTAACCTGCATATCTTTGGACTGTGGGAGGAAACCGGAGGACCCGGAGGAAACCCACCAAGCACGGGGAGAACATGCAAACTCCATGCACACAGAGACGGGAATCGAGCCTGGCCGGGGAATCGAACCCGGACCCTGGAGGTGCAAGGCAACAGTGCTAACCACTACACCACCGTGCTGCCTAGTATTTAAACAATACAAAAGAAATACCGGTAATCCACCCCTTTAAGGAGCCAATCAGATTCTACGTCTAGTTTGATGCGGGAGATATGTAATATTTTCAGGTAGTGAGAATTTCAGAGATTTTGTATTAATAAATAACTTGCCAAACAGTTATAGTTCTTTTACAGATAAAAGTAAAATTAAACACATTGGGGTTTTTTGTGAGTTTTTTACATTTGTTTCTATTTATAATTACATTAAACGTCTAAAGTGATGAAACGAGACAGTTGCGGTTCTCAGTTATAGCAGCTATAAGCAAACAGGTGTCCTTTTACCAGAAACACAGTGTAAGCTCTTCTGATCTGAACGTGTGAGAAGGTACAGTACGTACTGTATTATGATAATGATGATTTATTGTGATTTAATGGTGGAACAAAAGACAAAATTCACTCTTTATATTACATGACAAGTCGGATTAAGTTGGTGTGATGTCACTTCCTGCACTCAAAGAAGATTCGATGTTCAGCTGAGACACTCCTGATGGTTTGTCCTTTAAGGCTGTTTTTGTAACAGACAGGTTGTCGACATTCCTGAGGTCAAACGGGGCACAGGGTCTTGACCACGTCGATGCTGATGTCGATGCTGAGCACCGTGATGTTCTGTGGCCTCAGGCTGCCTTTTAGAGTCACAGGTTTAACAGAGGCCCATCTGTTTGGAGCGCTCTACTTCACTCTGGATGCCTTCCCCCTTTTTCCCCTCGCTCCATCCTTCTCTTCCCCAGTTACGTCTATAAATAGGCACTGAAGTCAGAGGCTCTGCATTACAATATTACATCGCCTTCCTGTGTAAACTCAGGAGGGGTGTGTGTGTGTGTTTGGAACAGTGTTAGTGTGTGAGACATGGGGTGAGAGATATATGCACATATATATGTATGGTTATATGAATGTGTGGGTGTATCCAGGGTCATAGAATTCCAGTTCATGTGAAAGCCCTCTATGTATGTCTGTACATACATACATAGTGTGTGTGTGTGTGTGTGTGTGTGTGTGTGTGTGTGTGTGTGTGTGTGTGCGATTCCACCCCCGCCATGGCTCTGGTTTCTATTACTAGCAGTAAACAGAGCAGAGCGGTGCTTTTTGCTCCTCTCTCAAACACGGTGTTAAGTTTCCTGCTTTAGCTCCCACCTCACATGCCGCTCCCGAGGAGGCAGAACAGGAGCAGTTGCCATGACGACGGCAAAACCCCGGCCGCGATGGAGGAGCAGGAGAGTGCCTGGATTGTGAGCAGAGATGGGTGACGCTTTCAGATCGCAGCAACCACAGAGACACAATCTCACCATGCTTTCTAAAGAGCTTCTCAATTATTAATCCCGGCACCAGGAAGGTTATTTTAGAAAAGAAAAAAAAATAGAGATGTGGAAGTGTGTCACTTTTCTTTCGATAATGTTTAGGGAATTACTGAACTTCCTTGAGTTTCTTGATATACAGTATGCTGTTTAAAGTTTTAGAACTTCCTCTGATTTAGTCTGTCTTTTATTATCCAAAATCAAATCCTTCAGCATTCATACGCAGACTATGTATAAAACCATCTACCACCATGTTTTACCATCATGTTCTACCATCATGCAACTGGAAAACAATCAACACCAGGGAATTATGAAGTCTGGGTCCGCCAAGCTAATTATTTTCTGACAGCAGACATATGCTGCAGTGTGAGGCTGTGTTATATTTCCATTATAGTAGACTGTGACTTACAACGCTGTTAAATTACGTGGCTCATGTAACCTACAGTTCACCTAAAGCGATTAAACCCAACACTTTGCACCCCACTTTTCTGTTAACGAGTGGGATACAGGGAAGTGCAAACCATATACACTCATTACTGCAACGCAAACTGATTGAAATCTTTGCGATGTCCTGTTGCTGCTGCTTTCCCTAAAACTCCTGTTTGGTTTCAGCTATACTGTAGCTCATCCTTGTGTTTGGGTGGAGCTCGAGTGACGTGAAATTGATAGTGCTTTTATCATTTACTGGCTGTTAGAGCGTTCCAGTGCCATGACTTTGATGGTGCCGGATGATGCCCTCATTACTCATGGACCCTTCCTGAACGCGGCTCAGCTCAGCTAGCTGGCCTTCTACAACATGATGAGCTTGCGAGTGGTGAAGCAGTCTTCAGTGTCAAGTGGAGTAAAGCTGAAATCTGGTGGACTATGTTTTTTTTATTTGTCGTACTATCTTCAAGACAGAGAAGTTAGAAATCCTAGTGAGTGAACGACTGTTTGTTGCTTTTATTGCATGAGTGAGGGGAATGAGCTAGTTTCTTCTTACATTTACATTCCAACATTAAATGTAACAGTAAATCGATAAAGTGTACAATTTGTCATTCTTTAATAATCAAAAATTGTAATTGCTAAGGAATAAAGTTCTCCCGCATGCCTTCCTCCTTTCTCAGATATGGCTGTGTAGCTCGGAGGATAAGATTGGCAAACTCACACAGAGACTTTAAAGGAGACAGACGGCACTGATGATGTTGTCGTATTTGATTCGATCCAAGTACACTGTGCTGTGCCTAAGACCACCTCTTACAGCTGACCTGGGCACGGTTCCGGAGCGGAAAACGTTTTTGTTCTCACTGATAAAAATGAACCAGACCAAAGGTCAAGTGTTCTTGGGAAATGATACCGAGAACACCACCGGAAGGGTGAAAACACCCTCAGCGTGCTGCTAACTACCCATATATATTAACATCTCTTATAGTGTCTAGCTATTTATGTTCAGCTCATACATTCCACTCACACCCTCTTGTGATAGTACTATCACATATCAAAGAAAGCTATGACATAAACATTTCACTCTGGGACATAAGTGTGATAGCTGCGGCCTTTAAGTAAACATCATGGTTGCCATGGCAACTGATTACAGTCGGTGGCTCGGATGTGACCCCAGACCGGCGCGGTCTCTCTGAATCTCACCGCACCACGGCAGTCATGGAAACCCATTTGCATGGCCTCTAGCGCAGCAGGGATGCGACCTACTACAGATGCCAAAAATGACTTCAATCTTCTGAAAATGAAGCGGCTCACCACTGACTGCGTGCCTTCTGTTTTTAGCACACACTAGATCTCGCACTCGCCACCAGAACACTCGTCATGCAGCATACACCTAAAATCACAGGCTCTGGAAGTCTGTCCTGTTCCATTCCTCTTCTACAGTTCTGCCTAACATCTGCGTCCTCGGTGTCACACAGGATACACACACTGCTTCTGTGTTTACGAAACAAGGTGTATTTTGGGACGGCATGTGATTAACTGCGCTATTAAACAAAGTCATTACTGCAAACAAGCAAGTCCCTGTCCACATCATTACAGAAACGCTAATCGACCTTTTTCAGGGTTTTTTTTTCTCTTTCACTTGAGTAACAGACCATACACGTCTGTGAGTGATCTTTCTTTTCTTTCTTTTCATTAGTATTGATATTGCCATTATTTATTTATGTGTGATTTATTTTGAAAGACAGATTTATATGAGGAACATGCAGACAAATCATACAGACAGGGACACGAGTGTGGTCTCCTTCAGAATGACCCCGCCCCATGCAGAGAAGCAGAACATTGACCTAGTACTGTAGACAGCACTCTCCATCATCATCATCATCATCATAATCATAATCAAAGCACCAACTGATGGACTGCCTTTTAGAAGAATGCTGTTGATCACTCCTGTTCAGTTTCTCTCATGCTGCTCTGGAGGCTTACTAACAATCTCCATGTTGTGTTTTTTACTTAGAATTTCTTTGTTTGCTGGGTTTTTTTCATGATAATGTAACCTGTCAGTCAGCTTTGGAAGGCAGGAACAGCTAAAGGTGATAAGCTGGGAAGTATCTTAAAGTTGGAGGAAAAAAGATCTTGTTTATTTTATTCTGTTATATTTTTGGCAGCTTAAACACTTCACAGCAAGCAGAACCACATTGCGCAGATCAAAAAAGTTATATTCTGATTAAATACTTTGAGCATGAAAATGCACATCTTAACAGATCAGCAGCCATGTTAACAGTTAAACTGGAATCTCTAATCAGAATAATTACAATCGGTTTAAAGAAACATTGTTCATGTAAAAGAAGTAAATTAAACAAATACAGAGATGGCTGATCAGCAAGATAACGGCGCTCCACATAAACATCTGAGTGCTGTTTGCCAATATATTGTCACTGACCTGACCGCTGATTCTAAAGACGTCTGTATTGATAGACACCTACTCGTCTGTGACTAGAATAAGATCTAGGTTAGAGTAACACTGTCTGGGCTAGTATTGTGCTCTGTTGAAATTCTTGCTCTGAGAAGCTAACACTAGCTAACGTTACTTCATTAGGCCTTATGGCAATCTGTTTCATTAATTCAGAAGCCAATGGTAATAATCGATTGGGTTTAACTGACAGGTGACAAAGCAGTAAATAGAGAGATAAAAAAAACCTATATTAAAGTATGTCGAGTCTGTAGAGATATAGACCTTGTCCCTGGACAGTAAAATTTTGCAAAGCCTTAAACACATAAAGGCAGCAGTGCTCTCTGCTGGGTCGCTGTATAAATCATTATTCATAAACAGAAGAATACAAGTACTTTCGTATATTATTATTTATTTAACATGTTGTCTCACAGTGCTGTGTGTTTATTTGGTCGGGTGCTCGTTGTATTATTTCCTGCGTCACTTTACAGCTTTACAGACTCCGACTGCTGTGCTTTCGCTCTGAGGTGCTGTTGATTTCACTCTGTACCAAAGTCCCATCTGATGCCTCGACCAAAATCAAAGCTCAGGTTTCTGTTCTGTGAATAATAGATCTTATCTGATTGTGCTTTTTCATCAGCAGGGCAGATTTGTTGTGTCTGCACAATCAAAGGCCAGCATTAAAACTTCAGCAGCCTCTGCTTCCGCTGTTAGCCGGTGCAATGGCTGCAGAGTAAAACAGCATGATGGGTAACGACTAGTGTGTGTGCTCAGCTCGGAGTTTGAAGGACGGCTGATGGTGAGCTGTGTGTGACACTGGGACATGCGTGTCGTTTCCCCTTCACTAACCCAGCGTGCAGTCTGTCGGGACACGGCAGCAGCCATGAGGGCCATCTGAACGTGGACGGAATGTCTTGGCTGATATTTCAGCATTTTAAATAGATGTAACGGAGATGTGAACACACTTGATCCCTAAGGAGTTCAGTTGTCTCACTATGTCCTACAAGGGGCTTCTAAATCTCTTCCAGCCATGGACCAAGGTTTAACTCTTACACCCGAAACCCTGAGACGTGCACAAAGCCATGTCGTGGCGTTCAGACGGGGATAAAAAACTAAACCCATTGATATGTTTTGCTGGTTTGTTGCAGTCATGTTTTGGGGCAGCGATCAATGTTTGTTTGTCTGAACGCTCAGAATGAGAACTGAAAAAGGAACACACTGTTCAAGGTGATAAAATATGCATAGAAATATCCAGATATAAAAATTCCTCTTTGTCCTGTAGCTGTCTGTATTCTTTAATTTCGAATTGCTGTGAATTTGCTGTGAAAATGGTTCGAACATGCTAAACTTGTAAACCGAAAGTTTATCCTAATGTCTAAAGCAGGGGTGCCCAACCTTTTTCTCTACTTAAACACTGAGTCCCTACTAGTAATGTGCCTATAGCTAAAACCCTGGCTAAATTCAGATTAGCGTACTAGCATACTACTCTCGCTATTTCTGCGTACTGTATATTTATACAGTATGAAATAGTATGAGTAGTATGTTAGTATGTGATTTCAAATTCAGCCACTAATCATAACGTAATCAGTGATCTTGTAAGGGAAAATAAAGGACTGTTTTTTAACATAAGTACAGAGTTTCTTTATTCAAGAAATACTATGTCTATAAAGGTTGTTGTTTTATGTATTTGAGGTTTGAGGCGTGGAAACAGTGAAGAAAGAGAAAGGACAAACCAGAAGGCAGTTTACTCTCGCGATCGACTGGAAAGCAGTCTGCGATCGACCGGTCGACTGCGGTTGGGCACCCCTGGTCTAAAGCATTCCTTTAAAAATTGGCTTACTGTGCAACATTCATTATGTATTGGGCGTGGCTCAGCAGTAGCCCATTTTCATAGACACTGAAACAGTGCATTTGGAGGAGGAGTGAAACCGAGGAAGTTTGAGTTGTGAAAGCACACTCTGACGGGTCTTTCATCAGGAGCATTAACACGCGCGAACACACACACACACACACGCACACACACTGGAGGAGCTGTGAAACATGGTAACTTGTTAAAGAAATAGTCAAATATGGGACCTTGTCAGGAGCTCAGAGTTCTTTTGACCACATTTTGACTGTCTGTTAGAGGAAAAAGTCATCTAGAGATGCTCTTCCTGTATTAATTAATCAGTGAACACTCAAAGTAAGAGAAAGGGAGAACCAGTTGATGCCACTGGGTGTGATTGGAGGCAGGGCCGGGCTCTGTACATCTCACATCCACACCCAGAAAGAAACCAGCATCTTCTAGCTACATTTTACATTCTGCGTAATACTGTCATTTATCGCACTGAAATATTTTTTATATTTCTTTAAACCAATTTCCCTCAAGTCCACTCTGCAGCTTGTCGTTCATCAGTGGAAAGAATTAGGCTGAATCCCATTTCTACCCCTTACCCCTTCACATAGCCCTACCCCTCCGTTTGGCGCGTTCACGTGAAGGGGTAGGGGTGTCTCATTTCTCTTTTGGTTGGAGGGGGAGGGGGAAGGGGAAGGGCCAGATAGCCCTTCAAACGAAGATTTTTCAGGACCTCACTTCAAACGAAGGGCTAAGAGAAATTTTCAACATGGCGGCTCACTCGAGCAAACAGACCCATAAATGTAAATTTTTGCCATAAATAAAGATTTTTATGACAAGTTTTCATTATATGTATATTACCTCTAGTCTTGTGTTTGTGTTTATGGTGATGTTCTGTAAAGAAATGTTTGCAAAAAAATCGCTAAAGTTTGCTAGCGGCTAGCACCGATTGCACGATATTACAAATATATATTTTATTTTTATATATTTTTATAATTTATATTATGTATAGGGATGAAATACGGCGCGAAAATACTTTGGGAGTGAGTAATCTCTCTCTTATTGCAATGTGTGATAAACATCGGCGCATGTCCTTTAACGTAACATTAGGAACTAGTGACAACGTATGATGACGTATAACAGTGTTGTAGTGGTGTCCCATTTCTTAGGGGAAAAATTTAAACCCTTCCCCTTTCCACTTCGTTTCAAGGGACAAGGGGAAGGGGAAGGGGTAGGGGAAGGGGAAGGGGAAGGGGTAGAAAATAGAAATGGGATTCAGCCTTAAACTAAATGCACAGGCTTTATTTGCGCTACAGCAGGTGCCCAATTTATAGAGTGCCGCATATTTGTCAAACACATCTCGTCATCTCTCTCTCTCTCTCTCTCTCTGAGAGACTCTACTGCAGAGGACACAGTAGAGGAGAAATGAAGTGACGTGACGAGGTGTATAAATGCAGAATGCCTTGTGTTTTTCTGCTTTCTTCTCCTGTCACACTGTCACGGCTGCGTATCACCATTAAGTGGAACAGCGGTTAATCTGAACTCCGTCTGCCCCATCAGATATTCATGGCTCAGCAGGATGCATAGTCCCTCCTGGATCTGATCTCAGGTCAGGCAGAGCAGCTCACTTCTCCAGCTGTGGGGAAAGATGGGAGCAGCTGGGAGCAGCGCGCGACCCCACTCGAATGCATTTCTGTCATTTCTTTTGTCACTGATTTGCTGGTTCTTTGTGTTTCTAATATTGCTGCATTGTTAAAATGTGATGTTTAAATTTTAATTTTGAATATCCTAGTGGGTGTGGCTGAATATTCTAATGAGAGTGCTGTATTTGGAATTCACAAGCAGCAGAGTAAGCTTTTGCTAAGCACTCACACTGCTTCTTTAGCACTTTATCACTGTTACTTTTCTCTTACAACATTTCGAAAATGTTACAGTTATAGGAAACTAATCATTGATAGGGAGAGAAAGAGCATAAAGTCTAAAGTCTGATCCATCTTAAAGTCTTTCACAATTGTTTCAAAGGGCTGAGGCTAAAGACTTTCACCAAGTAAGATATAGAATTAATGAGAGCTGCGTGAGCAGGACCAGCAATAATTATCCATGTGATTGGTAAAAATCAAGCTAATGCTAGCAATAGCTAAGAATAGCTCTTCTAGTGCATGAAGGCATTAGAATTTCACCAACTATTTAGACTTGTTCCTGTAGACTGCCTTCATAAAAGCCCAAATTAACCTCATTAGCGGGAACAGAGAGTTTACCTCCTCCGGGTTTTAAATAAATTTTGGTCAGCTATTTTTCCAGTCACAACACAATCGTTTTCCCCTTTTCTTACTGTCTGTGTCAGAGACTACAGTATGTTTGTGTGTATGTGTATGTGTGTGTGTGTGTGTGTGTGTGTGTGTGTGTGTGTGTGTGTGTGCTCGATCGAAATGTGCTTAAATCCATACGCCTCTTATGGATCTCAGAATTATCAGCATAATTGCATAAGCTGCACATCTGTGATCTGTACATCTCAGTGTAGTGTCTATCCAGATTCCAGCACACAAGCCATGTTGATTTTTCTTTCCACCCAAAGAGGTGAAAGAGCTCTGTGCCCCCGAGGCAAACTCTCATTTCTACACAGAAGCCATAAACAAACAGGGCCCTCTCTCAGTCCCTCACACAGTTCTGCCCGTGCCCTTTGCCCAGCGCTTATAGAGAGAGAGGAGCGTGTCAGCTCACAAACACAGTGAGGAGGCCCGAGGCTCAGACGGCCCACTCCTGAACCGGGAACCCTGCTGCTCGCCTTTGTGTAGTCAGAAGCTCACACTGTGGAACCAGCCGTGCGTGTCATGGGCCCAGATGTAGAAGCCACACCGCCGTCAGACTCGTGCTTTATTGTGTGAGCTGAATGCATTCCAAAAGTCTTATGTTAAAGACACATCGTTTTCAAGAGACTTACCATCAAAGAGCCTTGTTTGCCCAAGGACGGTAGAGGCAAACCTCGTTCAAAAACACCCAGATGGACCATTATGGAGAGCTCTGAGCGATTGTGTCTCACTCAGCACTGATTCTAAACTCAAGACGTGTAAAGAAAGTTTCAAAGCAGTTTCTAAATTCACTGCTCCCAAGAACGAAACAGAACCGAGCTAAAGTGAGCTAACTCTCAGGAGTCATACTCTTACACAGCAGGACTTCTACTACACAGGAATTCTTTCGGTGAACTTTGGAAGCAGGTTACATTGAGTTAATTTGTGTGTGTGTGTGTGGTATTACATGTCCTCATGTGTACATGCATGTGCGTGTGTGTGTTTGGCTTCTCATTTAGAGGGTTGCTACCACTGTACTCCGGACAGTCTTTATCCTAAGGAGCTAGTGCACTCGGAAAAAAGTGATCTTTATAGATCCATTGGATAATTAGGCGTTCCTCTGCTAGAGAAGCAACAGAAATCACACACACACACATGCACACAAAAAAATAAATAAATAAACCTAAGATTTCAATCATTTCCTACTTTGAGAAATTGTTTAACTACTAAGTCAGTGCAAGGTCATCATCATGGCACTTTTTTCTGAAATAAATGTGCAGTTCTGCACCAACCACCTGCTGGCCAAGACATGGTATTGCAGCACTTGGAGTCAGACTTGGGATGTACTAATTAGCATGTTTGAGATAAGTTTAAAACAACTGGATGGTGATGGAAAATTAATTAAATCACAGCTTTAACACCAAAGACAGAGAGAGAGAGAGAAGCGGTTTTGTTTGGAGGGGGGCGTAAGTGCTGAAGATTGATCTCACAGACGCTCTTTTTTCAAAAGGACATTAATACAATTCAGAGGAAGAGGATGTAGAGAAAGAACATAGGCGTATGGATGGCATCATTTTCCTCCTTGCACTCGGCGTGGCTTTAGTGAGAGGATCAGGGCATCTACCCACTAGCTCTGAGATCCACCGAGACACGAGATTGGCTCTTTCGTCGCTTGTGGAGCAGCAGAAGCACTCCGTTTCTCAGCGTGAGTGTTTGTACTGAAGCCAGAGCCTTACAGGAGTCACTCTGGCTCATGCATTTCTGGCTTATTTTAATGTAAGTTTTTTTTTATTTAAGTTTCCTCGTGTCCTGGTCAGCCTCACTTATTTATGTTATTTTTTTTCATTACATTTTTAATTCATAGTGTTAATATGAGAAACTTAAAGGTTACAGCTTGACCCCTGACTGCCACTGGAGACTTCTTCCATAAACATCGTCTTCTCTTCTTCTACAATTACACATGCTTCTCTTTGATATATGGAAAACATATCATATTAAAACTAGCGTATTAAAATATGATTTGCAGCTGTGTTACTGTCAGAGCTGCTGTTCTAGGAAATTAATCAACCTCCACTGACCATCAGAACTTGTGTATAAAACTAATAAAATACCTGCTGGTATACGGTTCATGTGTATATACAAAAAGCTTACTGGTAGAATCATAGTTATTGCTTTTAAATTATTAAAATGCTTGTTTGTTCATTTTCTGATCACTTTTAACATACAACTCAAATTCTTTTTTGCTCACATACACACACACACACACACACACATGATTGCCTGAAGAGGACCTGGTTGTCCTTTGTGTCTTGCTATTGCTGCTGATGGCTTCTCATGAAGTAAGCTTATTAAGCATTCAGTTTGGTCGGCCATGCTTGCTAATCAGGACCAGGGCTGCGTCCTTCTGTCACTTCACATCATGCGCTCGCGTAGTCGTGATGTCTCTTCACCTTTCTGAGGGGCAGAGAGGGCCGATCCCAGCACAGCTGTTCTCCTCCACACTGCACCTCACACTTCTGAAAGTATGGCATGTACAGAGGGAAGGAGGGAGGAGTTGCCAAGGCAACTGTGCTTCTTCTAATGGGAAGAGGGGTGTGCTGGAATTTGTGCGGATAGTTGTTTTCCTCCTTTTTTT
>CM060116.1:8295616-8428116 GCA_030522415.1 Channallabes apus
TTTGTATTTCAGATGATAGAAAAGGTTTGACGTGTTTCCACCACTTGTTAAAACAGTGCACTTGTGTACCTTCCAAATCACGTTCATCTCATTCGTATCACTTTTCTTATACACAAACTAATTCCACACCACAGACGATGCAGCTTTTCTCTTTACAATCTCCTCGTCACATGTAAGTAAACTCACTGCTGCTTCAGCGTCTTCTTCCATTGTCGAAGTGTATGTGAAGCCAAACACATCAAAAGTGGGACGAAACCACGGCACCCGATTGAACCAAATATCTGCGCAAATACAGCGCAGCGCGACTATCTGGATAGCGCAGTGATGATCTGGTTTATTTGCGCAGCCCGGTGGATCACGCAGCGCCGCTCGAATCACAAACCTGCGCAACCCACTGTGTTTTATTTAAAATGTCAGGACTGTTTAATATTGTTTCCGCCTTGCCATGCCTGGATTGTACGTGCGCATCCCAGCGGGGTAAAATGTATTTTGATGGTCGGCGCGGTTTATTTCTGTCAGAGTCGCGCAGCGCTGCCCAGTGGCTCGCGCAGGTTTGTGATTCGAGCAGCGCAGCTCAAGTTTGTCCGACGTTAAACCATTATTGTTCCACTATGGTTCCACTTTTTCTCCCGGCCCACAACTGATGTTATTTTAAATTTACTTGTATTAATGATCCATTTATTTGTGTGTGATTGTTTAGTTTTGAGCGTACGCTCTTCATTATCAATAAAGAAAAGCATGAATTAGAATAGGTACTTTCCTGTTTTTCCTCCCGTTCATTGCGCCCCACCTGTCATGTCTGTATTCCCCACTAGTGGGGCGCGCCACAGTTTGAGAACCACTGGTGTAGAGACAGGTGTGGACAGGTTTGTGTGTGTGTGTGTGTGTGTGTTTGAGTGTTTGAGTGTGTGTGTGTGTGTGTGTGTGTGTGTGTGTTTGAGTATGTGTGTGTGTGTGTGTGTGTGTTTGAGTGTGTGTGTGTGTGTGTGAGTGTGTGTGTGTGTGTGTTTGAGTATGTGTGTGTGTGTGTGTTTGAGTGTTTGAGTGTGTGTGTGTGTGTGTGTGTGTTTGAGTATGTGTGTGTTTGTGTGTGTGTTTGTGTGTGTGTTTGTGTGTGTGTGTGTGTGTGTGTATGTGTTTGAGTGTGTGTGTGTTTGAGTGTGTGTGAGTGTGTGTGTGAGTGTTTGAGTGTGTGTGTGTTTGAGTGTGTGTGAGTGTGTGTGTGAGTGTGTTTGAGTGTGTGTGTGTTTGTGTGTGTGTGTGTTTGAGTGTGTATGTGTTTGAGTGTGTGTGTGGTGTGTGTGTGTTTGAGTGTGTGTGTGTGTGTGTGTGTGTGTGTGTGTGTGTGTGGACAGTCATGGCTTAGGGCCTCCAGGTATGCTCACAGGACCCCATTTCCTGAGCAACCCCACCGTTTTCTCTCCACTATAACACATTGCTGTAAAGAACATCACTCGCTTTAATAGAATGTGTGACCTTCATGCATATGTGCTCACACATACACACACACTCACGCATCACTCAAATATGCATTTACAACCACACGTTTCCAATGTGCTGTGTCTGAGATGTTAGCATGCCAACTGACAGATTGTGTTACGCGCCTCAGAAATGAGCGACGCTGCATTTCGGCCTAAATAATGCTGTGTGTGTTGTGTCCCTTCGCACCACGGCTATAATTCATCAGCCAGAAACCCAGAAATGAGACAGGATGTAGAAAATCTCTCTGCTTTAGTTTCCCTGATGTTAATGTTTACAAGGAAGTGGGACAGAAAACGAAGCCTACAGTCTTCACTAGACCCTGACCAGCAGCACTGAGCTGCTTGAAAAGGCATTTCATTAGAGTAATTCTGCTCTTTGTTGATGAGGGACATAAATGGAAATAAATGTGCTCCTGTGCCATTTCTCTGCATTACTTCTCCACTAAAATCAGGCCGTTTTGTAATCCAGCTCTATTAATTAGGTTTGTAATAGCGCTGTCGGTCAGCTGGAGAGGTGCTTCAAAGCTGAAGTACATTTCAAGGCTGTGAGACGTGTTTAATTTCATTAGCTCATGACTCACAGTGGACTGGCCTGCTAAAAAAAAAAAAAAACTACAGCTCAGACCAGAGAAGCACAGCAGCATTATGGCCAGGATAATGCTTACTGGCTGCAAATAAAACCAGCTTTAACAGCACATCTCACACACATCAGCACCAGACCAGTTTCTTACCTCAGGTTCACAGTAACACATACTGAAGTGACAGTCGTTCAACCGTTCACAGTGTAAAATAAAGTCACAGATTCAGTCACAGCAACAAACATCAGAGCTCTAAGAGACGACTTCTTCAGTCAAGTGACAAATCCAATCCTATAGCTTGTGTGGTCCGATCTCCAGTTCCTGCCTGCAATTATGATCCAGTTTTACAAAAATGGACAGTACACATATAAAACTTCGAAGCAACAAAACAAATCAAGCTTATAGCGCAGAGGGTAAGATTTTAGCCATTTTAGCGGATTTGTTCTGCCCACTCTGTGAGAGCTATAAAAGCCGTATGAAAGCACTTGACATCAACACTAAACAAGGAATTCAGCATAGGTTTGGAATCTATAATCATTTATGAAGAGTTAGGAACCACCTGCACACCTCTACAATCTACTACAAATAATTTCCGCACTGCTATGATTTCTACTACGATTTCTCCCACATCGCAATACACAGCACTGAGCTCTGCTGAACATCTTGATGAAGGCCCTTCAGTTTCCTAACATTTTGAGATCTTATTAAATTTGGTAAATTGGGAAATCCCCCTAAGAGACTGGCATAGCTTGATGTGTAGGTTAAGTTTATTATTCTGAGTAATGCAGATAAATAAAAATGCTGCTGATGGGGAGGCTGCTTGTCTTCGCTGCAGTTTTGGAGTTAGAAAATGAAGAGTAAGTGGAGCTGCTGAGAAATGTGTGACCTGAGTTGAGCAGCAGTATTTTGTAAGGGGTTGGAGCTACGAATAAAGCTTATAATAAATCCATTTACAGTAGATTCATTACATAAGAAATGTGCAAGTTTTCGAAGGTGTTTTTGAAATTATGTGATTATTACAGGACTGCAAATACTTTTAAAAATTGCAAACTGCAGCTCTAATTAGAAAATAATACTGAATTGTTTATATTGAAAGCAAACAGAACACATGTTTCTTACACTACAGCTTCACTGAACCTTTAACATCACAGCATCACGAGTCCAGGTGCTGGAGAATAGAAAGCTAAAGGAATGAATGGCCTAGATAGAGTGTGACCTAAATTCGACCGGAAATTTCATACACTGCATAAAGATGGTGTTTTACAAAGAGAACCAGAGCAGGCTATGAGAGCAGGCTGGCAGCGCTTGACCAGGTTTATACATTCAGAGACAGATATTTGCATACAAAGCAGTGGATTTGTGGAGGAATTGATAAAGATTAAACAAGCAAACAGCAATGATTTACATAGTTTATTGAGCGATTCAGTTCAGTTTGATTTGCACAGTGCTTTAACAATAGACTGCTGTCATGAAGCAGAGAGATTGGGGAGAGGAAAAACTCACTGAGGAAGGATGCTTAGGACAGAAAAGGGAACACATCCTCTTTTGGTGACACTGGATCAGAAGACTATAAATCATTACGGTATAGAAATATTAGTGTTGTGTACAGATGATGTTGTTTGGAATTTATTTCATGACCTTTTCCACAATTATATGCAACAGCAATTGCTTCTCAAAGACTCTTGCTTACTTCTATACCTCTTGGCATTGTGTTAACATTCACCTCAATGCTCCAGACAAGCAATCTGTCAAAACTACTGCTTTTATAGAGGTCTGCACACCTGCTGATAATCAATTCAACAAGGGCTGATGATCAACAGTAAATCCAGTGGAAGCAGTAAGGGAAATAAATAAATAATGGCATGGTGAAAAAAGTTGTTGTTGTTCGTCTGAGTTTGCATTTGCATAATATTAAGACCTGCTACAATCAGATGATTTCTATTATGTTTTTACACAAAACACATAGAATTAAAAGATACTAACTTTTTTTTTTTTTTTTTACAAAAGTTGCTCTATGGTTTCACCAATATCACTCAAGATTAACAAGTCAGAGTTTCTCAAAACTGAGACATACTATATCACTGTTTCTTGCAAGCTTTACCACGTTTGCATTTCTGTCGCAAAAAAGTTCGGAATAGATCTTCAGTCTGTACTGTAGTTACACCTGTGATCTGAATACAGATTCACCTTTTCAGTATTAATCCTGACTGCATGTGCGTCTCTCAGGTCTGAATACCTTTTATTAACAATCATCAGCGCAGTATTTATGATTACAGCAGCAGTTCAGTGAATTGAATTAAATTGAATTACTTATACTGTACCTAATAGGTATACTGTGTTATTGTGTTTCCTAACCACGTGACGTATCTTTTGGCTGTGTAATTAGGTCCGTCCTGGCCGGCTGCAGAATTCGCAGTGAAAGCGAGCCATCCTGCGACTCTCCTCTGGTCAGCAGCGACCCCAAGGAGGACCACAACTACAGCTTTGGTAAATCTTCCAACTCCACACCCGGAGAGAAAACGCAGCTCGACTGTGGTGCGTCCGAGTTCCACAGTCATGACGCCGCCAGCGACACGGACGACGATGACAGGGCCAAGATAAAAAAGGAGCCCAAAGAGTGGGCGGTGGACGCTCTGGCCCTGGCGCAGCACAACAAGTGGCACCATTTAACAAAAGTCAAACAGAGAGTGTCCAGTGACATGCTGCCATTAAAAAAGCGGCGCACAGAGAAGCCTCCAGAAAGTGATGACGAGGAGATGAAGGAGGCAGCAGGTTCTCTGCTCCACCTGGCTGGCGTCAGAGCCTGTTTGAACAATATCACCAACCGGACGGCCAAGGGCCAGAAAGAGCAAAAAGAGTCCATGAAAAATAACTGAACTGTGTTATGAGGAAGAGAGAGAGGGGAAAAAAAAGAGAAACATCACTTTTAATAGAATTTACTATTTTTTTCCAGGACATCAGGTGAATTCTACTGATTTGTGGCAATATCAACAATTAACTTTGTTTTCCTATTCTTATAGGTGAAGTTATTGAGGGTTCTTTATTTTTTATTATTTTAATTTTTATTTTTTTAAAGGAGATTAAAGCCATAGCAAAAAATTCAGCTGATTTACTAATGGGTTTTATTTGGCTGATATCAAGATTAAGGAAAAGAAAATTCCACATGCACTTAGATGAGGCCGAGTGGCCCTTGGGCAGCCCTGTGGCACTGGAGTACAGGAGTGTGTGTAGGGGGTCCTAGTGCACGAGGAGTAGTGTACACTTCTCTTAGTGGTGTGGTGGGAGTGCACTCGTTGCCCTGAGCACTAAACCGATGCGAGGGCACGGCCCACCTCATGTACTTGGATTACCGTAGCTGCCGGAAGGCAGACGTTCCTGAGTCCAACGTTAATCTGTGTAATAAATCCCAATTCATGAGCCTTTGGAGGCAAATATTCATTTTGGAAATATATATATATATATATATATATATATATATATATATATATATATATATATATATATATATATATATATATTCTCACTGCCCACGCTCGTCCCTTAAGCAATCAAAAGAAGTGTTATTACTCACACCACATCATGTGACCCAGTGATATTCCCCTTACTGAATGATAAAATCATAATCTTTGAGAGAACCCACGCTACTAAACCTGCCAATTGTAATTTACTGATATAAAAAATAATGAAATGACTGTGGAAATGTTTTGTGGGACTTTTTTTATTTGTTTTATTTTGTATAAATTCTTTCTTATGTTTTCATTTTTCTAATCCTCATGATGTAAGAAGCAATTTCATCCAGTCAGGATAACACTGTATAAAATGTTACACTAGACTTTTTTGTTTGTTTGTTTGTTTGTTTTGTTTGTTTGTTTTTCTTTCCTAATTTAAGCAATGTAGCCAGCAGGATTTTTTTTCCTCCAAAATCGTGTTGCATGGGTTCTTGTAAAGAAGACGATCTTTTTTTTATTTAAAAAAAGTTGTAAGGTAAATAATGTATTTAGCATGAAGCATGAATTATTTTCATATAAATATAGATCCTAGAGAACAAAAAGGCACCGCCTCTAATCTAATTTCTATGCCCATAGGCCTACAGTCACTTTTCTTTTTTTTATGTTTTTACTTTTTTGTTTTTTGGTCTTGATTTGTCCTCATCGCACAAAAGCAGGCATTTTACAGAATAACCTTCTTCAGGGACAAACGCTGACTGTTGGGCAACACTCTGTGCAATATGGGGACTTCACCCTCTCTTTGAGTCTAGGGCTCTCAGCCCCCTCTCCGCTCTCTCCATCAGATCAGCTCCGGTGTGTGCGTGCGTGTGTGCCGTGTGTGTGCATGTGTGTGTGAGCAAGCGTTCAGTATAGTTGCTTGGCGCTTAGCTCTGTAAGGACAAGTTGGTAGTGAGTGTCTGTTCCTTTTCTTCCATGTTTTTGGGGGGGTCTTCCATTTACACAGCACAGGTAATACACACGCTCACACACTCTTCCCTCTACGTAGCACTGTTCAGTATTAAAGTTCTACACACACACATGCACACACACACACACACACACACACACACACATGTACACCCACACAGACACACACACACACACACACACACACACACACACACACACACACACACACACACACACACACACACAAAGGATAATCCCAGAGCATGTTATACACTACTGCATAGTGTACTCTGTTCCACCTAATTGCACTTTTTTCAATTAAAGCTGACGCACTTAGCTTTTAATACAAGTCTGATTTTTAAAGTTCAGTGCCAAAGCCGGTTTATACACAGCAACGTGGCCAATATTTAAACACACATGCACACACCATAGATTCTTCGATAAAACTATGTGAGAAACTTGTAGCATTTCTGTCATGTATAATACATATAATATTACACAGTAATCATATCCGTCGCTTTCACGTTAGACATTATTGGCTGTAAATTGCTCATCGAGGTGTTTTTAATATCCATATCATACACACACTTTATCCTTATCATCGTGAAATGTTTATGATGTCGACCTTGATCATTTGTGCCGTGTCCTATTAGCATGCCTGTCCCAATCATGCACGTATATGGACATCATCTGTGCCTCATCATCATCATCATCATCATCAACAACATCTCTCCTGAGAACTGAATTCTCCATCCTCACACTGCAGATAAAATGAAAACAGAGTAAAGGCAGTATTTGTGAGTCTTTATCCATTCTTATTTAGGAAAAAGGAACACTCACTACGTAACTTTTCCTTTTTTACGAATCTCTTCCGAAGGCAAAACCGTGAGAGGATGAAGAGGCAAGTGGAGGCGCATCAGAAATCTCAACCCAAGCCAGGCAAATAACAGTCAATACCAGTCTTCTCCTTGTGTTTCCTTGTGTTTTGTCATTGTTTGTTATTATTATTATTATTATTATTATTATTATTATTATTAAAAGCTTCATGTTGTTTCATGTTGTTATTTCTTTTCTCCTAAGCGAGTAGAATTGAGTCTCAGTTGGTTCGTTCTGAATTTTTTGAGGTCTGATGGCATGTGCACCCTGATAAAGTGTTGATATGGAGGCATTCTTGCACTCTGTATTTTCCTCGTTGTGTAATCATATTGCCAAAGACAATTTCATCAATCTGTAAATATCACTTTGTCCATTACTATGAAAAAAAGATTCCTTTTAATTTTTTATTTGATTTTGCGTTCCTTCGTTATTCCGACCTGCCATCGCGTTTATGTGCTGTATTGTCTTCCAGTTGCAATAAAGAAAAAGAAAAAAAAAAGAGTTGCAAAGGCGAACTTCTTGGATGTGTGATTCTAAAATTCTAAAATAATTCATTCATAACAATCTACAAAAAAGATGCTGCATGAAATTGTTTTTCTTTATGAACCAAGCAGAGATGAAAATCTCTAGTTATTACAGATGTTATTACATCATAAAATAGACGATCCAATCAGAGTTCAGTATAAAATACAGTTGTAGATAGGAAAGCATTTTGATGAATTGATTTTTTTTTTACTCTTGTGTTTAAAAGTCTAATTGCTTTTTAAATGTAATACTGTATATTAAACCATTTATTATTTACATTAAGTTATATATTTATTGGTCCAAACTTCAAAGGTTCCGAAACCTAATACTGATTATATGCTTATTTGTCTTCAAATTATTAGTTTTGTGAGAATTTACCATCTTTCAAACCAATTTGAAACCCTTTAGCACCACCCACAGCCCAGTGTGCACATTCTCCTTAACCACCTCTCAGAATCTTCATTTCAATTCTGTAACAGTTCTGGAAAAAAAGTAATAGAGTATACAGGACGTTGATTGTCTTACTTATTTTGTCCATCATTAAATTTAAACTGCCAGGACTCACAAAACTGCCAAGGTATTTCCATTACTGTTTGCCAATGACTTTTAACTTTAAGTTCGCAGCACTTAAATGTTGTTAAAGGTCACCAAACCAAATGCTGCAGCATTCTCAGTTGATGTTTGATTCAGAGATCGCTGCCCAGTTTAAAGAAGCAGTGAACACTTTTGAAGTATGGACAGAGACAGAATCATGAAGGCAAATGAGAATGAGGACTGCAGGTGAAGTCAGATAAGGAGCTTTGGCAACCACGACAGGCAGCATGATGGACAGGTGAGTCCTGGGTGTTGGTGGTCTGCTTTTGAAGCACAAAGACTCGAGTTTATACTTTATACACAGATATTTTATTGAAATGTTTTATTTTTCTTATTTAGTGTTGGTCACTGATGGCTTTAACTAACACAGCGCACAGAACACAGACTGACAGATTATTTTTGGTGTGTATGTTGTTATGATTGAGCCCTGATCTCAAGCTCCTTGTTCCACACTGATGTAGTGACACCGATACATGTGTTTACAATCTCTTCATAATTCAGAGTTCTGTGTGAAAGCCTTGATGGTTGTGCTTTTAATTAAACAGGGCGAGTCAGGAAATCCTACAGAGCCCCGTCCCCATTCGGTGTCACCACACCCAGCACCCAGGCTCGACTGGGTTGCTATGCAACTGCAGCAAAAGAAAGAGCGAAAAAAATGCACAAGAAGCTGCACAATGCCAGACACACACTCGTATGCACACACACACACACACACACACACACACACATACTGTACGCACACATCCACACAGTTCATGTATTTTGCAAGGCTTATTTGCCGGTTAAAGAAGTAGACCTGGCATCGAACCAGTTGTCTTTTTTCTTTTTTTTTTTCTTTAACCACATTTAGTTTCAAAACAAATCAACACTCAACATTAATGTGTTTCTGACCAGCAGTAATGGAGGATAAACTCTCGAAAAATACTCACTGCAAACATCACCACAGCACCCCAAAAGCTGTTTCACTTGTTCTGTAGATGTTTTGTTCAGAGTCTCCCAAGGAAATCTGGACCACAGTGCCCCACACACACACACACACACACACACACACACACACACAGATTGCATGTTTTTGTTGCCAAGGAAACAAATAGAGGTGACTCTCATCCCATACATCCAAAACTTATGATGATGATAATAATAATAGCAATCATCATCATCATCATCTCAGTTTTATCAGTTACACAGACTTTGGTGTAAATTTGACACACTTCTCATATTTTAGCATTAATCTGTTTACATGTTTATATTATGTTTTTTTTTATTTACAGGTCCTTCTCAAAAAAATAGCATATTGTGATAAAGGTCATTATTTTCTGTAATGTACTGATAAACATTAGACTTTCATATATTTTAGATTCATTACACACAACTGAAGTAGTTCAAAATCTAAAATAATTAGCATATTTCATCCGACCAATAAAAGAAAAGTGTTTTTAATACAAAAAAAGTCAACCTTCAAATAATTATGTTCAGTTATGCACTCAATACTTGGTCGGGAATCCTTTTGCAGAAATGACTGCTTCAATGCGGTGTGGCATGGAGGCAATCAGCCTGTGGCACTGCTGAGGTGTTATGGAGGCTCAGGATGCTTCGATAGCGGCCTTAAGCTCATCCAGAGTGTTGTGTCTTGTGTCTCTCAACTTGCTCTTCACAATATCCCACAGATTCTCTATGGGGTTCAGGTCAGGAGAGTTGGCAGGCCAATTGAGCACAGTAATACCATGGTCAGTAAACCATTTACCAGTGGTTTTGGCACTGTGAGCAGGTGCCAGGTCGTGCTGAAAAATGAAATCTTCATCTCCATAAAGCTTTTCAGCAGATGGAAGCATGAAGTGCTCCAAAATCTCCTGATACTGTAGCTAGCTGCATTGACCCTGCCCTTGATAAAACACAGTGGACCAACACCAGCAGCTGACATGGCACCCCAGACCATCACTGACTGTGGGTACTTGACACTGGACTTCAGGCATTTTGGCATTTCCCTCTCCCCAGTCTTCCTCCAGACTCTGGCACCTTGATTTCCGAATGACGTGCAAAATTTGCAACCTGTAGCCCATTTCCTGCACACGCCTGTACACGGTGGCTCTGGATGTTTCTACTCCAGACTCAGTCCACTGCTTCCGCAGGTCCCTCAAGGTCTGGAATCGGTCCTTCTCCACAATCTTC
Organism: Channallabes apus; assembly: GCA_030522415.1. NCBI lineage: Eukaryota > Metazoa > Chordata > Actinopteri > Siluriformes > Clariidae > Channallabes > Channallabes apus. Next base: position 8,306,237 of record CM060116.1, read on the forward strand.
CTCAGGGCCCGGTCACCTCTTCTCGTTGTGCAGCGTTTTCTGTCACACTTTTTCCTTCCCACAGACTTCCCACTGAGGTGCCTTGATACAGCACTCTGGGAACAGCCTATTCGTTCAGAAATGTCTTTCTGTGTCTTACCCTCTTGCTTGAGGGTGTCAATGATGACCTTCTGGACAGCAGTCAGGTCGGCAGTCTTACCCATGATTGCGGTTTTGAGTAATGAACCAGGCTGGGAGTTTTTAAAAGCCTCAGGAATCTTTTGCAGGTGTTTAGAGTTAATTAGTTGATTCAGATGATTAGGTTAATAGCTCGTTTAGAGAACCTTTTCATGATATGCTAATTTTTTGAGATAGGGATTTTGGGTTTTCATGAGCTGTATGCCATAATCATCAATATTAAAACAATAAAAGGCTTGAACTACTTCAGTTGTGTGTAATGAATCTAAAATATATGAAAGTCTAATGTTTATCAGTACATTACAGAAAATAATGAACTTTATCACAATATGCAAATTTTTTGAGAAGGACCTGTACTTTCTGATTTCTTTGACTTTATGATTTCTTTTCACATCTAATGTACAGTAGTTTCTCCTAGATTGACTCATCTTATATATATATATATATATATATATATATATATATATATATATATATTAATTTCATGATTTTTACACTATCCACCACACTACACATAATTTTATTTCATTTTATTAAATATTTTTATACCAGCTTAATTATTAAACTCATTTCATACTCAAGTTTTTGACTTTTTTTCCAGGTGGTCACATGGTTTACACAAACACACACACACACACATATACATATATACATATATACATATACATATACACACACACACAGTATATATATATATACTGTATTAGATCACCAATCTTTCTCTAAGTGTGTCAATTTAGAGTTGTCCTATGTGTAGTTATTCTTACCCAGTCTTTGTTTTGGTATCATGAGAACTCACCATTCATCAGTGAGACCCTGTCTGTAATTATGCTCTCATTTATCCCGGTTTCCAAGGCAGCAGGAAACGGGCCTTTTTCTCTATAGTGGGACAAATCAGTGAGTGCTTTCCCCCCTGCAAGGAAGACACGCTGTGAGCTGATAACCGTCCAAATCCTCCGCACACATTAACCGCCTCTAATTTAGCCTGCAGGCTTGTAAGTCGCAAACAAACACTGGGGTATTACTGCAAATCTGGGGCATTAAGGTCTGGACGTTCAGATGCCTTTACAAGTCCATACATCTGGACCTAATCTGGCTGATTTGCATCCAGGCACAGGTTGAGGATTTGAGCCGAAATCCCTGTGGAATACTTCATACGACGGCTGCATAAAACAGTCTGGTTACTTCATGAGCATGGATCCTCTCAGTTCACTCCATCTAACCTGACATGCGCTCTGTGACTAATCCTTGGACAGGAGATCCTGGATCCAATGCATTACTGCAAGGCCTTACTCCTGTATATTATCTAGTGATTTTGACATCTCATCTTGTTGCTTCAGTATATTATCTAGTGTTTTTTGATATATTGTATTTAGGACAAAATTTTTATGCAACCTTAATGCATGATCCTTTGTCCTCAGTATATTGTCTCATTGCATCAATATATCAATTTGTAGCCACATTTTATTATCTTATGGTGTTAATCTCAAATACTAGATATCTTAAGTACTAAATATGTTATCCCATTATCTTGTGTTTTATGTCATAAATCAAAAAGTTTTAAAGTAATTTGTATTCAAAGTATATCAAAACACTGAGCACAAACTCAAAGCGAATTTCCCCACAAGAAATAAAGGAAACTCAGTTCCACAACCCAAAAATATTCATATAAATATAATTAATACAAAATATAAAGTAAAAATAAAACAAATTAAGCTGCACTTTACCTTTGAAAAGAATCCTGACAGAGCTGTGTTTCCACGCGTGTGTGAAGATGAGAGGAGACGAGAGGAGAGGAGGAGGGAAGGGGCTACTGTGTAAGATGACTTTCACATGCACACACACTAAATGAAACATTGCTCTCGGACACAGAGATACTCTGGATCTGTAACAAGGATCTTCTCTAATAACACTTGCTTTTGCTTTATGTGCGCACACACACATAGTCACAATGTTATAATAAACACTACACATGCATGGATGTTAACTATATGAGTGGTGCAGGGTTTGACATTAACGTTTTTGCTCACTGGCCGATGTGGTTAGTGGATTTCTCGCCATTCAGCCTTTTTACTAGACATAATTTTGTTACTCTCAGTAAAAATCTCAGTTTTTTCTTCACCACGATACATTAATGTTTGTTATATCTAGATTTACTTATAAATGACAGCGTACACTGTATCACTATAGCAGTAGTCAAGTATTCAGTACTGTTAAGATCCCAATATAAAAACATGCAAATTCTGCTTATTGAACTTAAATTCAAGCCTCTTACCACATGAAATTGAAAAATAACAGATTCAGTACAACTGAACTCATTCTGATATTAAAAATACAGCAACTCAGAACATTTATCATTTTAGTGTTATTATGTGTACTATTATCAGGTATTATTATTCATTATGTATTATTATATCAGAATTCTGAGTTGGACTCAGAATGGACTCTGGTCTATCTTGTTGTTTTGACTCTTTATAGTGTGAGGTACTGTAATTCAATCAATTGATGAATTTTCTATCATTCAACATGAAATCTAATTAGATTTTAATAGTGATTACTTTTTTATACAGTATATAATCAGTAAATAACCTGCGAAAGGGGCAAACATTCTCATCCTGTTGAGAAGCAATAGCCCTTTAAGGAAATGATACACACTCCAAACAGGAAGTAAAAGTGTGCGTGTGTGTGTGTGCGCGCGCGCATGTGTGAATATGTGTAGAGAGAGGTATTAAATGTCCTCATTACATTCACGCGCGTTTTATGCGCGTAATATTACGTTGCAATGCGTTTATTATATTGGATGACTGTAGGGAAAACTACAACAAAAATATATTGTCATACCAAAGAATAAACTACCCGCCAAAGTGGCTAGTGAGACTAAAGTTATAACCCGCCACAGCCGAATTTTACCCGCATTTGGCGGGTGGGTGGGTGCCAATGTCAAACCCTGGAGTGGTGCATGCGCACTGATACTGAGCATGGGAGACGATTATACATAACCTCGTAGGACACGAGAGAAGAACCATTCGCTCAGTTGTGATCACGTGACACTCGGCCGACAAAGAGTACAGTATGTATGCTACTCATATATCAAGACCTCGCTCATTTATTAAGTTAAAATGTATTAAAAACTTTAGCTCGTTGCAAAACGCTCGCAAACCAAGTCACTCGCAATCCACGGTTCATGGCTTTGATAAACATATAATTTTATTCAGGCTGTCATTACAGCACACAATGTGATGACCGGTTCATGTGTGAAAATGATTCCTCATGCTCTTTGAACAACTCTTTTACCGTTTTATGCTCCCTAACAAATGTAAACCCGATACTATGAGGTCTCATCACATTGTGTGTTTATGCTCTTAAACATAGCTATGGTTTTGACTGTTGACTTTTATTATCATGTAACTTCACCGAGTGTTTAAGTTCATGATTTTTTTTTTCTGATGACATTTCTTCTTCCACAAAGTTGACGGTTCAGCATTATCCTTCCAAGTTTTGATATGTTGAAGATTTTTTAAACTAGTTACAGTAATTTTAAATCCTCTTAGCCCAATAATTTGTCCCTTCTGAAATGGTGACTTTTTTGACCAGGCAGTGTATTTTATTTTATTATGTATTATCTCAGGACATCAATGTATTATATTTTGGCCATGCAGGCCTCAATGGATCAGTTTGTGGTCACATTATATTATGTTATTACTCAATATAGTATCTAATAGACTAGATTTATTGTCTTGTGGTTTTTGTCATCATCTTATGGTCTCATGACACTGGAATATTATCTTATGGACTACATACATTGTTTTCTGACTTTAAACACATATCTTGTGACCTAAATATATTAGATTTTTGCCTTATTATTATGTGTGATATAGCCACACCTTCCAGCATGTCAATTAGAGGCCCTAGAGTCACTTTTTGTTTGCTTAATTTATTTATTTTTCATTCGCAGTGGACTGGCACACACACATACCGTGCATCATGCTTAGGAGAGAGAGAGAGAGAGAGAGAGTACAGGTAATGAATTTGACATTTTCCATGCAGGCTGTGCTGACTGTGCAGGTGGAAATGCCAGGCTGAATGACTCCCATTTCTCTATTGCGGCTCAGTTGATGTTTCCGTGCCTGGTCACCAGTTCTGCCCCACTTATACTCCCCCCTCCCTCGTATATGCCTCTTACAAATGAGCCTGCGGGAAAATTAATGTCCTGTAACGCTGCTGCTAACTGCAGGTACCCCATTTCTTTTCTCACTGCAGCAAATGCCCTTGATCTTTCATTAGGACTTGGACCCAAAGCACCTGCAGGGGGACCTGATACTCTTCTTTGTCCCGGACTGCTTGCATGGCCTCCATTTTTCTCTCAACTCCCAAAAGGTTGTGACTGAACGAAAATAAAACAGCTGTGTAGAAAAATGTGCATGACTCCTGCACGCTAATGCAAAAACATCTCAAAACACCTCACTAAAAACATTTATTTAAAATCCATTTAAAACTGGCTCACCCCGAATCTGACGCTTGATGCTCTACAGAGATCTTGAATGCGAGCTCGGTAAAATTTTGTTCAACTTGTCTGTTCTGGCCAAGCTCTATGCTGGATGTAAAGGTTTTTGCACCCCCTTGCTTTATGTGATTTTTTAAAAATAGATTTTACAATTTATCTAACAGGCAGGATCTTCAGCTGCAAAATTTTTGTCTTATTAACAAAGAGAGAGAGAGAGAGAGAGAGAGAGAGAGACTGGTGAGGAAACAATTGTTTGTATCTGTGGGCAAGAACAGGATTTAATGTTTTCCACACGAGTGTTGAAGGTAACTAATCAACATGTTTCATTCCTTATTTCCATGAGGTGTGTTTAGGAGCTCAGATTTTCAGAGATAAAGAATGATGTTGTTTAATCAAGTGTACATACAGTAAGTAGATTTAAGGACAGTATGGAGCGCCTCCGAGTGGCGCTGTAGGTAAAAGCGCTCGCACTGGTTCGAACCTCGGGTGATTCTGTTACCTCTCACAGCCGGAGGCCTAGAGAGAGCTGATTGGCCGAGCTCTCTCAGGAGGGAGGGAGGGAGAGATGAGAGGTACTTAGTGCTCCCACATTAATGACGGCTCTGCGCACGAGCTTGCACAGGTGAAGGGAGCAGATAGTGCTTTTACGCTGTTACGCCGCCCCCAACGGTGCGTGAGCGAGGAGTTCGAAAAAAATGCTCGGTGACACCATGTGGATCGGAGGAGACACGTGGGTCGGTCTGCGGCCTCCCGACTGAGCTTAATGTGGGAGCCTCCACGACTGGGAGGAATTGGACACGACTAAAAATATGGGAAAAAATCTGAAAAATTCTGATAAAAAGGGGGAAAAGGGGGGGAAATTTTAAAAAGGTGTGGACTGTGTTCTCAGTGCTAAATGTGCAAAGCCACATCCACCAGTTCTGACAGGAAACTGGCCATGTTGTTTGAAAGAGTGCAAAAAGCCATGATGGAGCAGCGTGAACTGAGAGCAGAGGTGTAGGGATAAACACTTTCTCAGATCGATCACAACTCAGAGCGACAATCAAACCCAGTCTATTATTAGTCCAATCCGAGTCCAGTCAGAGCCACCTCTGTTCAGAACCACGACCCAGCCAGTTGTCAGGATCTGATTGAAAACTTGTTCCGAGAATTAATGTGTCTTGGCATGCAGCTGCAGGTACAATGATCTGAAGTGACGTTATAAAATCAGACTGTTTTGACGGATTTATTTGTGCCTGTTTACAGATGCAGATCTATCACTGTAATCTAAATTAACCAGACAGATTTACACCAGCACCACGTCCATCTACGTTCACCAGATTTTTACAATGCCAGAGGGGATGGAGTGAACCTCAGTAGATTAGACATGAGCATGAGACTTATTAGATCAGTTCTCAAATTAAACCTCACAAGAGACAGGTCATACAGTAATGTCTCACTTAGAACTGAGGGAGGAGTGCGACTGGGTTATGGTTCTGTTTACCATCCACTGGTTTCTACTATGCCAGTCCTTTACCTCACTGTACCCATACATTATCAGACACCTTCAGGACAGAGGAGGCTGACTGGCAATGACTAATTGTCCACAGCTGCATTAATGGAGACGAGAACATCAGTAAGTATGTTTCATGGATCATTCACAACATTAAATAATTCTGAAATAAACAGATAAGACTATTTTTGTTTAATTAAGTAAAAGCTTCTGTGGTATCAGAGAAATAACAATTTTCCATATCAATCCATAACATTACGCTAGTCATCGATTTATTTATTTATTTATTTATCTATCTATACTCTATTTACATATAATAAAACTGTAAAGTTGGCGTGTCTGTACATTCAAGATATTTGCGAAAAAATAACTTAGGTCGATGTAAGATGAATAATAGAACACATCAAGATAGTTTTGGGAATTTTTGTCTGTCTGTTTGTCTGTCTGTTTGTGCACGCATTACCTAAAAACTACTAAACTAATTTTAATGGAGTTTTCATGGGTGCTTTTGGCTGAGCTTGAGGTAACTTTGCTACCTTTGTTAACTTTGTTTCACCGTAATCGGAAGATAAGATATGCTAATTAAATATTGAAATTTATATGGAAAACTCTCTTATCACAAAAAATCGACCTTAAAAAAATCATCTAAAAATTTTAATTTCAAAATTCAACATATAGCGTTGAAGATTTTTTTATGTGTGCAATTAAATTTCACGCGAACTCGCGGATGTCGCGGGCACATAAGTTCAAAATAATGCACTTGACTTACTAATGTGTCGCCCCTACTGGGCAAAACAGCTTTTCCAGTAATAAAGCCCAAACTCTGTTTTAATGAAACCAACAAACCTTCTGGCTTCTGGCTGAGTATTGCTGCAGTACCGCTCACATCCGACAGATGTCACACTCACACAGATTAAATCGTCACAGACTGGAAAAATAACTGTTTACAATTCAGGGCTGTTTTGGAAGGTTAATTACAACATTAATGACATTCAGCATGGGTTAACAGTCACGTGCTTAAATATGTAGAATTACTTTCCCTGAAATTGCCAGTATGCCACTTTTCTGAGCAGATGGACAAATAAAATAATAAAGTCCAAAATTGTTGTTCAGAAAATGAACCTGTTTACAATTCTAAAGTAATAAGAATAATAAAAAATTCATAAATAAAATAAAATAAAAAAATAATAATAACAACAACAATAATGGCAAAACACATAAAAAAATATATTTAAAAAATTATCATAAGAAACAAAATTAATAATGAACCAGCTGTTGCTTCTTAAATGTCCCCTATTTATAATTGTTCCTGAGATTTTGAAGGAAAAAAATGAAAACGTGATATGCATGTAATGACAACAATGATGATGATTGTAATGATTACAATAAAGATTATGAGTAGTATTTTATTGATTATTAGTAGTTTTATTTTAATTCAATTCAATTCAATTTTATTTGTATAGCGCTTTTAAACAGTCAAATGAATTGTATGGATTTGAAAGTTTGTATTAATTAGAAACACTTTAATATACTTTTACATTTTGAACTGAACACTCACTCACTCGTTGTCTATACCGCTTTATCCTGTATTAAGGGTCGCAAGGGTCCTGGAGCCTATTCCATTAGGCTTAGGCAAGAGGCGGGGTACACCCTGGACACGCCATGCACACAGAGCCCGGACCCTGGAGGGGCAGAGCGAAAGTGCTAACCACTATACACCACCGTGCCAACCGGACTGAAACAACACATTTATTTTATTTATCATTAATATTTATTATCACATTATAAATTATTTGGTGCAATTTTATTGTTTATTGAATAACATTTTCCTTAATATGAATTTTGGAAGAATATACTGTACACACTACTGCTTAAAAGTTTGGAATCACTTTCTACCTCCATGGTCTTTCTTGATTTTTATTTCTTTCTACAACGTAAAACAATTCTGAAGGTGTGCAAAATATGCAATAATCTCTCAAAACAGCTGATATTGAGATGTATCTGCTACTCATGATCTGTAAAGCCTTCATAATGGATCTAATCTGAGGTGCTGTTTGTTAATTGTTTTTTTTTTTTTTTTAAGAACTCTTAATGAACTTCTCATTTAAATAAGTTTTGATCTTGCATTCCTGTGATGGTCTTCATGAGAGACAGTTTCATCATCGTGCTTGATGGGTTTTGCAAATATGCTTGACAATACTGTTCTTGCAAGAACTATTCCAGAAAGGGTGACCTCTGTGTCTTAAAATAACAACTGACTGTTTTTGTTATTGTTGTTACATGATTACCTAATTCCATAGGTGTTATTTCATAGTTTTAAAATCCCCAGTGTTGTTGTAGAATGTAGAAAATAAATCAATAAACAAAAAAAAATTGTAAGTGATCCCAAACTTTTGAGATGTAGTGTACTTTTTGCATGTTCTTTTGAGAAAATGTTGGATAATGATGGATAGATCAAAAATCTAACCACTTTCTATACAAGAACTACTCTGTTTTGGTTCTCCACTTTCTAGAAGTAAGTAATGTACAGTTCTTGTCATCAATTAAATAGTTTATTAAATAATGAGCTGCAGTGTAATGCTGTGATATACTGCAGTGTAATGCTATCTATTCTGACTGTATGTTATTAAATAGATTTTTGGACCTGTAGGTAGATTTTGGAACACCATTTCCTGATGAACACTAGTTGATGAGGAACGTCCTAACAAACAAATTCAGGAAATATGAGACAAAGAAAAACCAATCAAAACTATTGTTTACATTTACATTTAGGCATTTGGTAGACGCTCTGATCCAGAGCGACTTACATTTTTATCTCATTACACATCTGAGGGTTAAGGATCTTGCTCAAGGGCCCAACAGTGGCAACTTGGTGGTTGTGGGGTTTGAACCTGGGATCTTCACTGAGCTATATTTATTATTATTATTACTGTTGTTGTTGTTGTTGTGATTTGTGAGTGTTGAATGTTAAACAGCACTACCAAACAATAACATGTGTATATAATAAAAAAAATAATAGTTGCAGTATGCATATGTAAATATGTCTTAATTGCTTGTAATTAGTAACATAAATGTACCATAGAACTGTATAGAGCTGCACTCGAAATTATTCAACCCCCATTGAAAAGTTATTTGTTTGAGGGGAGGTTAAAATTACGGCTTTGTAAAGAAGTGTTTTCTCCAAATTCAACACAAATGGCCCCTTTTAATGATTACTGCAATGTCAGGATTATTCAACCCCATAAATAAACTCTCTCATTAGAGCACAAAATTGTAAATCAGGTTTTGTCTCAAGCACACCTGATCTGATACCAAATGATACTTTAATTAGAACACATCAAATATCTGGACTTTCTACAAATTTGTTAATGGAGATGTTTCCCTGCATGTCATAAACTCTACATTTTCTAAAAGTTAAGAGATCATTGCCTTGCACAACAAGGACAAGGAAATAAAAAATAGCAAATATATTAAATGTCCCTAGAAATACAGTGAATAGCCTATTTCACAAGTTCAGAGTTAAAGGACCAGTGGCTACACCATCTGGATGCGGCAGAGATGAAGCTACTGTATCACCTGCTGATATCCGATTCAAGGGGATGCAAGTGTTGAAAAACCCCTCGAATGGGTGCAAAGGACTTGATGGAAGCAGGCACTCAAGTTTCACTCTGCACTTTAAAGGGCACCTACGGTGCTACATGGACTTTTTCAAGCTGTTTTGACTGCATTGTGTGTTAGGAGAGTGTGTACACAACTACTCTACAGTGATAAAGAGCCGGCCAGCGATTTTCTTTTAATTTAATAATATAAAATGCCCCTTCTGAAATCAGCCCGTTTTCAAAAGCCTGTCGGTGTGAAGTCACACCGACAGAGGCCGTTGTTTTTCTACACGGGAGCAAAATGGCACCTACATGAGTGTGGTGTGCTGTTTGTTGCAGCAGCCTTGTAGTAGTGTGGTGGTCTAGTGGTTAGGATTTGGTGCATTCACGTGGGAGACCCGGGTTCGATTCCTGCTTATTAAGGTACATGCTTTTTTTGCACTACATATTTATAAAGTTTTTCTAAAGTTCATTTAGTAACGAGGCGAGTGCGCTATGCTTCGATAAGCTTTTCTGACATAAGGAGAGACTCAGTCAAACACACACACACACACACACACACAATGCTTCGCGTGTATGTTGTCCTATTCCCGGCATCTATATGCCTCATTCACACACACAGACACACACACACACACACACGTTGTTTGTCAGAAAGGTCTCTGTTTATTAACAGCAAAAGATCGGTATAAATATGTTTGACTAAACGCCTGTGCTATAGACATATGTTACTACAAATTAACCATTGTACATGTCCTGGTGAGATCCCGAAAAAACAATGCTTCGCATGTATAAGGTCGCGGGTTGAATAGCCGGCATTTCCAAGGGGCAGCCATTAATCCTCCGTGGTCTAGTGGTTAGGATACGGCGCTCTCAGCGCAGCAACTCGAGTTCGATTCCCGGTCTGGGAAGTCAAAAAAGTTTTACAACCAGATTCACATGTAAAATTTTATATACATATATAACTATATATATATAAAAATATGAGTGCATAATAAAAATCTTACAAAATATAGGGGAAATATATATATATATATATATATATATATTTATAATAAAAATAATAATATATATATATATCCCCTATATTTTGTAAGATTTTTATTATGCCCTCATTTGTACATTGTATATTTGTACAACTATTTTACTAGTTAAATTTATTTTCTTTAGTATTTCTTTTTATTGATATTTATTCCTTACGTATTTATTTTATTTTTAAGGTCACTGGCTGTCGTATAAGCATTTCACTGCATATCATACTGTGTATGACTGTGTATGTGACAAATAAAATTTGAATTTGAATCAAAGGAGAGGAAGATAAGTGGAAGGAGACAGAGGGGGAGAGAGAGAGGGAGAGAGAGAGAGACAGAGTATGGGAAGGTGAGCATGAATGAACAGATGTAAGAGGAGACAGGAAGATAGCAGCAGGGAAGATTTAACACGTTAATATCAGATCTATGAGGAAGAGAGCAAGAGAGTAGAAATAACTCCTTTATATATAAAATAATTCTAACATCATGTAAAATTATTTTTAACTGTTTTTTAAATATTTTTAACTGTTGTCAAAGCTATACCCCACTTGTATTGTGAAGACACGCCCCACAGACCTGGGGGGCGGGTTCAGTAGAGGTCATTAACATTTAAAGGAGCATGTACTGAAACAGGTTGCTGAGAACAGAGCTACTTTTTACCAGGTAAAAGTAATGTTTTTTTTACACAACAATTGAGATTTTTTAATTAAAGTATATTACAAACTTTTCATTAGGACCCTAAAGAATCATATTAACTTATGCAAAATTGAGTCTGTATGGCTCCTTTAAGGAACATACCGAACACTGAAGGTCTCCCCAAGACCTATTCTGCTACTCAATTAAATTCAATTTTATTTGTATCGAGCTTTTAACAAAGGTTACTGTGGCAAAAAAAAGCTTTATAGAGTAAAAACTGTAAACTATTGACCCTAAAAACAATAATATCATCTGCAATATGCTAAAAACCATATAAAAAAGACACAGGAGTTTGGAAATTCTGTTCCATGGACTGATGAAACAAAAAAAAAATTCAGCTTATGAATCAGCGGTATGTTTTGAGGAGAAAGAATTAAGTGCATGCAGAAAAGTGCACCCTGCCTACAACGAAACATGATGCTGGTGGCACTGGAAACCTGCAGCATGTAGAGGGAAAGATGAATTTATCTTTGAAGAAAACATCATGTCATCTTTGAGGAAACTGAAACTTTGGTTTTATTGGACGCTCCAACAGGACAATGATCCCAAGCATACTGTACTTCACAGTCCACCAAGGCTTTGTTTCAGATTAAGTCCTGGAGGGTTCTAGAGTGGCCATCACAGTCACCTGACTTGAATCCAATAGAAATTTTTGAAAAAGCAGTTGCAGTACACAAACCCAAGAATCGAATCGGCCATTGTCCAAGAGGAATATGGGCTACGATTCCACAGAAACACTGCCACAAGCTACAGTAGTGTCTGACTATATATCACATTTGCAGCAGGTCAAAATAGCGAAAGGGCTATTAAGCTCTACTAAGTACTAAAGTTGTTTCTCATCAATGGGGTTGAATAAATTCGATATTGTAGTAGTCCTTAACAGTCGCAGTTTGTGCTGACTACAGAAATCACTTAGTTATATTAGTTGTGTTACGTAAATTGAGCTATTTAAATTGCTCTTGTTTCACTGATTTATTACAAATTAGCTACAAGTTATTAATTTTGGCACAAAATAATGGGGTGAAATAATTTCGGGTGCGACTGTAAATGTAAGGTTTGTAAAAAAAAATAATAAAATCTGGCAACCTTGTGAAGTTTGCTCCTGAGAAACTGCGCCCCTGACCACTTTGACCAATCAAAAGCAGTGGGCGGAGCTTCGGCAGAGATTGAATGGAGCTCTCGCAACAAGTTGACCTGCATCCGAGTTGCTTTTTATTCATACTAGGCGGAAAACTGGCTGCACCGAACGGTCAGGTTAATTTCTCTTGTTTTATGATCCGTATTTATTTCCGTCATTTCGTTATGTTTTATTAAACGCGTTTTAAAGTGTCAGATGTGAGTGTGGCGCGTGCTACGATAAGTAAAGCTAACAGGTTACTGCTGCAGTGCGTCATGTGTTTCCACTGTTTACCCCTGTGTTTACCCGTTGTTTACCCTATTTTCCCATGTTTCCCTCTGTATTTACTCTTTACCATGTGTTCCCACTGTGTTTAGTCTTTGTTTCCACGGTGATTATACATTGTTTACCCTGAGTTTCTCTGTGTTCACATTGTGTTTACCCTGTTTCCCTTTTCCATGTGTTTACACTGTGTTTACACTGTGTTTCTCTGTGTTTACCCTGTTTACCCTTACCCGTGTTTACCCTGTGTTTTCCTGTTTACACAGTTCTCATTATTTACACTGTGTTTCCCCTATGTTTCTGTGTTTACCCTGTTTCCCATGTGCTTACCCTTTGTTTACCCCTTTCCCCTTGTTTCCCTGTGTTTTCACTGTTTACCATTTGTACTACACCAAGGAAAGCATGTGACGTCACTGAGAGCCGCAAAGTAGGCTGCACATTATAGTGGGTGTTGTAATTTTGACAGGTTTTTGTAGTTTTAAATAGTGAAAAAGTGAAAAACAACTCCAGTTGTGTGAAAGCTTTATGCACACAGACACTAAATATAGATATGTGATTTGACTGCTTGATGTTATCCTAATTAGACCGCTCCGATTACAACTGTTTCAAGCCCCTATAATACAGTAGATCTGTGTAGGACTCTCATAATCTGATCAAAATGATTTTGAAAAGAAAGCAAAATGGGAGAGAGGAGAAGAGTTTTTGGCTTTCGGAGGAGGCAATACAATGTAAAGAAATAATTAAAGCTAAATTTTGCTCTATTCTTACACGTAAAGTTAAAAAGTGAGTGTATTACATTTTGTGAAAGTATCAGTGCCACCTGTCAGTTTGTCCAGGAGTGTGAAAAATGGGGATACACTGCGTTAATAGAGTTATGGTGCTTATCAAACTGCTTAAAAGAGGTAATAAAAAAACATTTGTGTACACACAAATAATTTAATATGAATGTGTTGTTGGTCTTTCGGCTGCTCCCGGCAAGGGGTCGACACAGAGGAATATTCAGTCCGCACAACAACTTGGCACAGGTTTTACGCCGGATGCCCTACCTGACACAACCCTCCCATTTAATCCGGGCTTGGGACCGGCACTGCATCCAGTGGCTGGGGTTTTGGGCACTAACTGGGAATCGAACCCGGGCCTTTTGCATGGCAGGTGAAATATATAGAATGTATATATAAATTTTATTATTTTAATGTGTGTGCTATGTATGAATTCATGTATGAATGAATGTAGCTTGTTTTTCGTTGATTTTAATGCAGCGTGGTGAGGAAATGTATGAATCTTCAGAAGGAGACAACAGGACCACAAATCCATCATCATCAATGGAGCTCCAGTGGAGAGGGTGAGCAGCTTCAAGTACTTGGGCGTCCACATCTCCGAGGATCTGACTTGGACTGAGCATATCTGTGCTCAGACGAAAAGGGCAAAGCAGCATCTGTACCACCTGAGGCAGTTGAGGAAGTTTGGGGTTTCCCCTGCTGTCCTTAAGGCTTTCTACTTGAGCGCTGTTGAGAGCATCCTAACACAGAACATTTCACCCTGGTTTGGGAATAGCTGTGCACAGGACAAAGCCCTCCAGAGAGTGATCCGGGCAGCTGAACGCTGCTGCAGGTTGACTCCATGCAGGACATCTACACCAGGAGATGTAAAACCAGGGCAGCTCGGATCATTAAGGATTTGTCGCACCCCAATAACGGACTGTTCAAACATCTGCATTCAGGCAGAAGGTTCCGGGTCATTATGGCCAAAACGGAGAGACTCAGGAGGAGTTTTTATCCACAGGCGATTAGACTACTCAACCATGATGGGCCACTCTCCCGTTCATAGGACTGGTATCAGTTCACCCACACACTGCTGTGCTGACATTGCACACTGCACTTTAGTCTGGACTATAAGCATTACTTGCACAAAATTTTATCTTGCTGCATATACAGATTTTATTATGTTTACATTTGTACTTTTTTTGTACATTTTTCAGGAAAGGAATATTTTTCATTGTTTCTATTTTTTTGTTGTTTCTATTTTTATTTATAGATTATTTCTTTTGTTTTCTTCTGTTATTTGCACAAAGTAGGAGCGGTTCAGGATGTGTGCGTGTTGTACTTGTATAACTATGCATGTGACAAATAAAGAGTCTTGAATCTGCATGTGATCTGCGGTGCTGTAAAGGCTGAGTTTGATTTATTACTGTATTTTTGACATTTTATTATTATATTATTATATATATTTATATTATTATACATATTATTATTATTATTATTATTGTCAGCTGTGTTACTGTTCCAAAGCCCCGTCCCCACCTCGGCTACTCAGACCACATCTCTGTTACGATAATTCTAGCATACAGACCACTCATCAGGCATTCAAAAGCGGTTCTGAAGCAGGTGAAAACCTGGCCAGCAGGAGCCGGCTGATGTGAGGAAAACTCTACGCAGAGTCAACCCACGTAAAGCTGCTGGACCAGACAACATCCCAGGCAGAGTGCTCAGAGCATGTGCAGAACAGCTGGCAGATGTTCTCACCAACATCTTCAACATCTCTCTAAGCAGCGCCGTCATTCCCATATGCTTCAAGTCTACCACCATCGTCCCCGTGCTGAGGAAATCTTCTGTGTCCTGTCTCAAAGACTACAGCCCTGTTGCACTCACACACATCATCATTAAGTGCTTCACGCAGCTCGTCATGAGACACATCAAGACCCTGCTGTCCCCCTCACTGGACCCACTGCAGTTTGCGTATCGTTCAAACCATACGACGGATGACACCATCTTCACCACACTCCACCCGGCACACTGACACACCTTGACAAGAAGGACACCAGCATTAGAATGCTGTACATAGATTTCAGTTCATCATTCAATACAATCATCCCCCAACACCTGATCAGGAAGCTGAGCAGTTGGGCCTGAACAATTCCCGCTGTAACTGCATTGCACTGCACTGGACTATCTGACTGAAAGGCCTCAGTCAGTGCGGATCGGGAACTGCTCCTCCAGCGCCACCACACTGAGCACTGGGGCCCCTCAGGGCTGTGTGCTCAGCCCCTGCTGTTCACTGCTGAGAAGATCATCAGGGTCTCTCTCCTCTCTATTGTGGTGTATGCCAGCATTGTGACTGATCGGACACACCCCTCACATTCACTCTTCACACTCCTGCCAGCTGGAAAAAGGTCCCGAAGCATTCAGGCACTCACATCCAGACTATGTAACAGTTTTTACCCACAAGCCATCCATCTCCTCAATACAAAGGGACTGGACTGATAAAAACACACACAAATCTCACAATTTGTTCATACCTACCTACCTGATCTTCTCTTTTTGCAAAATGTTGCACAATATTTATTTTACTTGATATTTGCACAAAGTATTTTTAAATATTTGCTGATACTTCAGGAATGTCAAATGTTTACTGTTTCCCCTCCCACTACCTCAACTACAAAAAGTACTGAAACGTGTTACGTTGTGTTGTCACTCTGTAGCTCTTTGTTTGCACATTTGCATGTGCACTTTGTTGTCTGTTGTCTATTGTTGTCTCTTTTTTTGTATAGAAATCATTTTAGGTTAACTTAAAAAATTAAAAACGTAAATCTGCGCTACTCAGCTAATTAGGTCTCTTAGTTAGCTAGCTGGTAGTTACTGTAGGTAGAGTTGTGTTGTTAATTTATGTTGCTGCATGTATGTAGCACCTTGGTCCTGGAGGATTGTTGTTTCGTTTCACTGAACTGTATATGGTTGGAATGACAATAAAAGCCTACTTGACTTGACTTGAAATTCAGACCTCAGCTCGAAGAAAATTTTATTGACCAGATCTTCTAATTTGTAATTCAGTATCACAGTTGTATAGGAAAACTGGTATAGAGAATGATTGAGAGTGAGTGAATAGAAATTGACTGTGAACACCAGCGGTGGTGGTGGAGGACAAAATTTACAGTTTGCCCAGCTGTGCATCTGACCAAGATAAGTTATTTTAAGAACAGGAGAATTCAATATTTTAAATAGCTTTTCTTTAAAATCTTGCCTTACTAAAAGTCATACAGAGATGTTCCTTGCAGATTCTGAAGCTCAAAGTTAAATGTTTCTTCAGTATTTGTTTTTATCTTCATGATTACCAATATTTTAGCAAACTAAATGAAAATGCCATTATACGGAAGAAAGTTTGTGATCAATCTATATATATATATATATATATATATATATATATATATATATATATATCTAATATGAATTCTTATGCACATTATATGCCATAGAATTATTTACTATTGAAATACCATAGAAATCTTTAAAACTATTCAAATACATTGGAGGAAATAAGTATTTGATCCCCTGCAGATTTTCTAAGTTTGCCCGCGTTACAAAGAAATGAAGGGATTATAATTTTTTATCATACTGTAGGTTTATTGTACAGGATAGAGACAGAATATCAAGCAAAAATCCAAAAAAAAAATACACGATACAAATGTTATACATTGACTTGCATTTCAATGAGGGAAATAAGTATTTGATCCTCAAGTGAAACATGACTTCGTGCTGGAGAAAGACTTGTTTGCAAGAACAGAGGTAAGACTTTTCTTGTAGTTGATTACCAGGTTTACAAACATCTCAGGATGCATTTTGATCCACTATTCTTTACAGATTTTCTCTTACTTTTTAAGGTTTCTTGCCTGCTGCTTGGCAACTCAAAGTTTCGGCTTTCTCTATAAATTTTCTATAGGCTTATGGTCTGAAGACTGGCTAGGCCACTCTACGACCTTAATGTGCTTATTCTTGATGTTTTGGGTCATCGTCATGCTGGAAGACCCATCCACAACCCATCTTCAGGAGGTTCTCGTTCAAAGTGTTACAATACATGGCCCGTAAATTAGCTCCTCAATGCAGCAAAGTCAATCTGTACCTTTAGCATGATGTTTCCACCTCTGTGCTTGACTGTAAGGATGGTGTTCTTGGGGTCATAGTCAGCAGTGTCAAGTTGATGCCAAAGAGCTCAATTTTGGTCTCACATTATCCCAATCCTTCTGTTCATTGGTGAACTTCAGATGGGCCTGTACATGTGCATTCTTGAGTAGGGCGACCTTGCTGCAATGGTTTCAATCCTTGGCGGTATATCATGTTACCAATGTTTTGTTTGGTGACTGTGGTCCCAACTGCCTTGAGATCATTCACAAGCTCCTCCCTTGTACAGATCCCTCATTTTTCTCATGATTATTCTTACCCCATGAAGTGAAATGAGGGCTGATTGAGGGCGATTGATGGTTACTTTGTATTTCTTCCATTTGCAAATAATCACTGCAACAGCTGTCTCCTTTTCACCAAGGTTCTAGCTCATGGTCTTGTAGCCCATTCTAGCCTTGTGCAGGTCTACACTCTTGTCCCTGACTTCCTTTGACACCTGTTTGGTCTTGCCGATTTTAATGAGATTTGAATGGAAGATAGAAATTCTGTGGTCAGGTGGCTTTTATACACAGAACGCGTTGCTTTTAGGAGCTCCTTAAATTAATATGTGTACCATATGAGCACGTAACCAGTCTGTGGGAGCCAGAATTATTGTTGGTTGCTTGGGGATCAAATACTTAATTCCCTCACTGAAATGCAAAACATTTGTATTGTGTGCTTTTTTTGGATTTTGCTTGATGTTCTGTCTCTATCCTGTACCATAAACCTATGATAAAAATTATAGAAACCCTTCATTTCTTTATAAGCCGGCAAACTTAGAAAATCTGCAGGGGATCAAATACTTATTTCCCCCACTGTATATGTTGTGTTATTTTTGTGATTATATCTATTCTATGCTTTTGTGCTCGGATCAGGACCTGGGTTAGTACTGTGCTTGTTTTAAGTGAATCTCCATCTCAGTACAAGTAAAAGAGAAAATGTATAATAAATTAGCAGGAGTCCCATGTTTATGGACTCAACAGATTATGGAGCAAAAAAATAAAAAATTGCACAACTTCTGTATGGTCTGGCCTCTATTTTTCTCAGTCGAAGTTTGCTGAAATCACAAGTCATTTCTGAGTAATTCACTAGTTTTTGGATGGAATTGCTAGTTATACAACGCTGTGTCAAGCTGATTAACTAGAGATTTGGATGGAATCACATTTTTATTTAGCAGAGTTGCGTTGAGTTATACGATTCACTGTTGTATTATATTGAATCACATATGTGTTGGAATCATTTGTCATATGACAGATTCTTGACTGTTTTTGCTTCATTTGTCTGTAGAATTTATTCACTATTATGTCAGCTTGATGGGTTAGTGTACTTAATTGAATCTCTCTTGTATTGGTTTGATTTGCTTATGTGTGCTCATGTTTATTCATACACTCACATTTCATAAAAACGTCAATAATTATTTTGATTGTGTAAAGCTGCTTTGTGACAATATTAATTGTTAAAAGTGCTATAGAAATAAAATTTAATTTAAATGAATTAAGTTATGTATTGGATGCAATCAATTTCCCATTTTTATTTACTAACATTGTGTTAGGAGTTGATTTACTGGATTTTCTCTTAAATTGATTCACAAGCATATTAGAGTGAGTAATTTGGGGCGATTCTGTAGTGGACGGGGGTTGACTCCTCTTCATTGTATTACCCTGTCACTGATTATTTTCCTAAAACTACACAACCACATCAAACAAGGGTTGTTGTGAATGTGAACCCAGATCCAGAGAGAGGTGAATGCTGCTAACCTGTGTGTATCAGCTTCATCATCTGAGAGAACCAAAGCAGTTGCTGTTGTCAGACTAAAAACCTTGTAGGGAATATCTGAACATTTTATTCATACACATTCACAAATTCCATACAAACTTAAATAATTCTTTTAATTGTGTAAAGCTGTTTTGAGACAATGTCAATTGTTAAAAGCGCTATACAAATAAAACTGAATTGAATTGAAATTGTATCTCCGTCACTTGTCTGGCATGAAGCTCATCCCGTCAGGACATTACTTTCACCTCTCTCTGGTCTGCAGGAGACTCTGGGACACTGTAGTTGTCTGAAGAGTGTGTTGTGTACATGTTGTCCTGAGCCTTGGTCTAATGCCAGAATCAGTACAAAAATCAGTGAAAGAATTGAGTAGTTAATGAATGACTCATTCATTGACACTGAGTTGTGTGGTTCTTTTTATGACAACATAAAAATAACTGGACAACTTTGCACGCACAAATATAAAATTTTTATGTTCATCTTGCGATCTAAGTTGTATTCACTGCAGTTAGCCAGAGTGCTGTGAGCTTGCTGTTTTTTGAGCTTGCTGGTGATTTTACACAGTTTGTGTTCATGTGACTTGCTAAAATATTTTTAACAAATATTAATCCTAATTTTTTTTAACACAACAACTTGTTCTGGGTTTCCCCACATATGCAGTTTATTTTAATTGCATGCTTTATTAATAATTAGTTTTCTTCTGTGACGCACCTCCAGGGAGTTCTGGAGTACGTGTGTGCCCTACCTGATT
The DNA here is from genome assembly GCA_030522415.1 of Channallabes apus. Lineage (NCBI taxonomy): Eukaryota > Metazoa > Chordata > Actinopteri > Siluriformes > Clariidae > Channallabes > Channallabes apus. Next base: position 8,326,590 of record CM060116.1, read on the forward strand.
GAATGGCACCCTCTCCAGGGTTTATCCTGCCTTGTGCCTGAAGTCTCCAGGAATAGGCTCCAGGCCTCCCACGATCCTGTACAAGCGGTTTAGAGGATGAGTTAATGAATTAATTGCTAGTGCATTTAATTGATTAACTTTTATATCATGCTGATTTATTAGTGTCAGATTGGTTCACTCATGCCTTGGATTTATTTATTGGTGAGTTGGATTGGATTGATTTGTGACATCCCCTAGCAAACACACGTGCACACACACAATGTTTCATTTTGAATGTTCATTCATTCATTCATTTTCTATACCGCGTAATCCTGAGTTCAGGGTCGCGGGGGACCTGGAGCCTATCCCAGGAGACTTTGGGCACTAGGCGGGGTACACCCTGGACAGGGTGCCAATCCATCGCAGGGCACACACACATACACACACTCACACACCCAATCACACACTACGGGCAATTTTAGGAACGCCAATTAGCCTAACCTGCATATCTTTTGGACTGTGGGAGGAAACCGGAGTACCCGGAGGAAACCCACCAAGCACGGGGAGAACATGCAAACTCCATGCACACAGAGACGGGAACCGAGCCTGGCCGGGGAATCGAACCCAGACCCTGGAGGTGCAAGGCGACAGTGCTAACCACTACACCACCGCGCCGCCCTTCATTTTGAATGTATTCATTTTAAATAAGTTACAGTTAGTCGTGGGCGATATACTGGTATACACGGTTAACCGGTAGAAATTTGTCAACCGGTAGAGATTTTGGTCTATCGTTTTAATCGCTTTTGAGATCACGTGGTGTTGCACGTTATATAACCACGCAATGCACATTCACTTCTCGGATTAAACTTTTGATCTGTCATCTATGTTCTATTCTGAATAAAATATTGACATTTGCCATCTCCACATCATTGCATTCAGTTTTTATTCACAATTTGTTTAGTGTCCCAACTTTTTTGGAATCCGGTTTGTAAATTACCATTTTGTGAGTATATCCTTTTTGGAGTAATAAAGAATCTAATCATATTTTTCCATGAGAATTCTCTCCATTGACCAGAACTGGAGGTGGTATGTTGTGTTTTACAAATATTTGTCCAATCTTCTTCTGACAGAGATATATTCGCCTCCTTCTCCCATTTCTCTTTAACATATAAGGTAGAGAGAGACTTGGCAGACTGTATGCATGCATATATTCTTGATACAAATTTCTTATGAATACTACCTTTATACGCAGCAACAAAAATGTTAATGAGACTCAAATCAATTCCCTCCTTATTTTTTATGTTTTTATTAAAGTGAGTTCTAAGCTGTAAATATCTATAGAAATCCTGTTTCTCTAAGTTATACTTATTCATGAGATTTTGAAAGCTATCTAAACCTGCCTTAGATGAGATTGTGCAGTATGAAGTAATACCATTCCAAATCCATTGTTTAAACCGTGCATCTATCTGAGAGGGTTTAAAGTCTCTATCATATGCCACCCATCTTAACAGCTGTGTATATCTCTCCAACTTTAGGGTTTTACATTCTTTAAACCAAATATTAAGAGGAACCAATGTCCAAGTGCTTAATTTGTTGGAGTGCATAGTCAAAGTACTCTTATCCCCTAATAAACATGGAAGAGGAAAGTCCAATTGATTAAATTCTATTTCTTTCCATTTTGCATCGTAATCATTGATACACCAGCTGAGTAGATGTTTTAGTTGTGCTGCTTTGTAGTAGTCCTCCAAACACGGAAGCGACAGTCCTCCCTTTTCCTTTGTTAATTGTAGTGTTTTAAGTCTCACTCTAGGTTTCAGATTTTTCCATATAAATCTCGAAATCATTTGATTCCAATCTTTAAATTGTTTTTTTGGTATTTCTATAGGTAGGGATTGGAAGAGAAACAGCAGTCGTGGTAGAACATTCATCCTTATAATTTCTATTCGGTTATATAAACTTAAAGGTAGTGGTGTCCAACTATCCAGGTCTGCTTTTATCTCCTTTGTCATAGGGCCAAAATTGGTTGTGTACATTTTAGTCAAATTCTTTGGTATGATAATCCCCAGGTATTTAATATTTTTTGCTTTCCATTTAAAATTATATTTATTATGTATGTTTTCCTGTGGTAAATAATTAAAAGAAAGGCATTGAGTTTTGTGTAAATTTAGTTTATATCCCGAATACCAACCAAATTGTTCAAGACAAGACATAAGTTTAGGTAAACTAGAATCTGGGTCGGAAATAGTCACAAGAACATCATCCGCATACAGACATATTTTATGTTCTGTCTTTCCCATTGGAATGCCTAGGATTTCCGTATGTTCTCTGATAGCCTGAGCTAATGGCTCTATGAATAGAGCAAAAAGCGTGGGACTTAAAAGGCATCCCTGACGACATCCCCGCTCCAGTGTAATTGAGCTATGGACGTTACCATTTATTTTAATCTGGGCTGTCTGTAAATTATATAGTGGTTTAAGACTTCCTATAACTTCTTTATTAAAGCCGAATCGTTCAAGTACCAAGTACAAATATTCCCATCGCACTGAATCGAAAGCTTTTTCAGCATCAAGGCTAATTGCCAAAGATTTGTAATTATTGTTTCTCATGTTCTCAATTATAAATAAAGCACGTCTTACATTATCGTGTGTCTGCCTATTTTTAACAAATCCTGTTTGGTCATTATCAATTAATTCAGGAACTATATTTTCTAATCTTTTTGCTATTATTGATGCATATATTCTGTAATCTATATTTAAAACTGAAATAGGTCTGTAGGAGCTGCATTCTGTCCTATCTTTTCCAGCCTTTGGTATTACAGAAATAATAGCTTGTTTCCAGGACACTGGGGTTTCCCCTCCTTTAAGAATATGGTTAAAACATTTTAGGAGCATGGGTTTCAGTAATTCCCTAAAGGTTTTATACCACTCTTCTGGGTATCCATCCCCTCCCGGTACTTTGTTTGTTTTTAAGTTTGATATTGCACTATCAATTTCTGTTTCTGTAATTTCTTGTGTTACCAATTTGTTTTGTTTCACTCCTACTGAAGGTAAATCTAGAGATTCCAAAAAACTTTTTATAATCGTGGGATCTGCTGCTGCTGGCTGACTGTATAGTTTCTTATAATAATTTTCAAAAGATTGTGATATTTCTTCCGGTTTATAACACATTACATTGGTTTCAGGGTCCCTGATTTTGAAAATTGACCTTTCTGTTTGTTGTTTACGAAGTCTCCAAGCTAACAGTCTTTTAGCTCTGGGACCGCTCTCATAATAGTTCTGTCTAACATATTTGAGTTTAATCTCCACTTGTTTGTCAAGAATCTTATTTACTTGTTGTTTTATTATTTTTATTTCATCTAGTAATTCAGGGTTATTTAATTCAATATGTTTCTGTTCCAATATCTTTAATTTATTTGTTAAGGCATTCATTAACATCTGTTGTTCTTTTTTTTTCCTCGACGCCCACTTTAAGAACTTTCCTCTCAGCATTGCTTTGGCAGCGTCCCATATAACACAGGGTGATATATCCTCATTATTATTAAACTCAATGTAGTCCTTAATTTCCTTTTTAATGTATTCTTTACATTGGCAATCATTCAGAAAACTAGTATTTAATCTCCAAATAGTGTTTTTGGGTTGAACATCAAGATGGAGTCTCAAATACAGTCCCGCATGATCAGAAACATCTTTAACTCCTATTTCACAATCTATAATTCTATGCCTCTCTGAGAGAGCCATGAAATAATAATCAACCCTAGAGTAGACCTTGTGAGGATGGGAGAAGAAAGTGAACTGTTTACTAGATGGGTGGAGTTCCCTCCATATATCAAACAGACCTGCGGCCTTTAGCATCCTCTTAACAAACAGCAATTCAGAATTTATCTTCTTTGTTGGATTTGAAGAGTCAAGGGTAGGGTGCAACTGTACGTTCCAGTCCCCCCCACAAATAAGAGTGCCCGAAACTTCCGAATTTATTAGGTCAAATATTTTCTTAATTAATATTTTATCTGGTCCTGGTGGTCTGTAAATGTTAAACAGTGTTACTTCTCTGGAGTCCAGGATCCCTTTAACCAGAATGTAACGTCCTTCTTTATCAGCAATTTGGTTGGTAGCATGAAAAGTCACGTTATTTTATATCAATATTGCGACTCCTCTAGCATGTCCCTTATTATATGACGAGTAAAATGTGTTTCTAAATCCTAACCTTTTTAATTTTTCGTGTTCAGATTGTACCAGATGAGTTTCCTGCCAAAAAATTATGTGCTGGTTCTCTCTTTTCATCTTTGCTATAAGTTTACCTCTCTTAATGGGATTTTGTAACCCGTTAACATTAAGTGATATTATTCTATATTCTTGGTGCGACATGTATCATCATGTACATTATCATACTGTAAGCCCTGGGTGATCATTACATTATAACAATTAATACAGAACAAGAAAAAGTAAAATTAAAAAATAACAGTAACTTCCATAATCGAAGTTTCTTCCAAAGTAACTTCTGTTTGGAAAGGAAAGTCTTCGGTTGACGAAGGGCCTTCCCAGTGCAAACCGATACTATAAATCAGTGCACTTAATGAAACGTAATTCTTCAAAGAACTCCCAGACTTTTTTTTTTCCCATTTATAAATCTATTAAGCTAGAACTTAAATCAACTCTTGAAGCAAAATTATTTTTTACATAACTCAAATCGTATAAATGTTTAGAACTTTTGAGTGAATGTTGTCCTTATTCTCTCGTTTTGGTGGTTTAATAATAGGTGTAACAATTATTATTAACTGATTTTACCCTGAGAGAAAGTAATTCAGTATCTCCAATGACTCGGCGGAATTCCTGGAGTCTTTTCCGTGCTTTCTCCAGTTGTATCTCTCGGCCACGCCGCTGCTTTGCGCCCGCTGTCTCCCAGGAGGTTTTACTCAACTTCTCTATGGGTGCCGATGCGGTGGTGTGATCCTCTCTGATGCTGGCTGTAGTTACTCCCTTCTTTCGCAGATCCTCCATCGCTTCCGTTACGCTGTTATAAACAACTGGACCATCCTCAAAAAATACGCAAAGTTTAGCCGGAGGTGGTGTCTGAAAACGGAGTTCCCTTTCTTTGAGAAGTTTCCTTATTGGAGCGAATGCCCTCCGCATCCTCTGGGTTTCCTCGGGGTAATCTTGGTCAAAGTACACTCGTTTACCATTCAGGTGAACTTCCTTTTTTCTCCAAGCCGAACGAAGCACCAGTTCTTTGGTTTTATATTCCAGAAAGTAAATCACAACAGATCGGGGGTTAGCATTCGGCGGCGGCTTGGGGCCGAGTGCCCTGTGACAGCGCTGTATCCCCAATTCGGTATCGGAGAGGGATAATTCTGTTTTGATGAAACTTTCAATAAACTCCTGTACGTATGTTGTTCCCTTCCGCCTCCTCTGGGATTCCGTGTAAACGTATATTGTTTCGCCGAGATCTTGCTTCAATATCCGTCAGTTTTGTCTGCATTTTTTGTTGGATTTCTAGGGTTTGACATAGCACTTCTTTAGCTCCGGTGCTCCAGTCCTCTAAATCCATCACTCTCTGTTCGGCCTCCTCCAATCTACCCTTCGCGTCTTTCAGATCTGTGGTGATTTCATCCAGTTTAAGGCTGATATCCGTTCTGAAATTTGTCAAGTCAGTTTTCTTTTCTTTAAGAAGTGTCTCGTGAAAGTTGTTTAATTCCATCTCCACGTCCGATCGGATAGCTTTAATTTCAGCGTATATAGCACTGATACACGCTTGAGAGGAATCTTCAGCCTCGTGCTCACCAGCGGTGTTTTTGTTTTCCGTTGTTTGTCTGCCATTTGTCTCCGGTTTTTGAGGTAACTTACTTCTAGCCTTTCGTTGCTTATCCCCCTCCATGTTTGTTCGTTAATTTCAATAAGTATATCCGATTAAATTCGGGGGATATTATACGTTTGTCTGGGAGCTCTCACTCTACACTGCCACTCACTCCAACGCCATACCGGAAGCCAACAACCCTTTTCTATTTATTAATTTAACATATGGATAGTGGATACTTTTGCTGAGAATATTCCACATTTATGTATTTTATTAACAATATTTAAAAAAAGCTGTAAATAAACTCGATTGATTGACATTTTAATTTATAGTCCCGGGTTGCCAGAAATGGGAAACTAAACAGCGGAAGTGCTTGTAAACGTATGTAACTTTGAACCACAAACCAGTCATAAGCGTACATAAAAAAATAAACCAGATACAAATTGCTATATTGTGATATACATCGTTATCGAGGTAGAAAATTGCTTCTACCGTGATAGAAGATTTTGGTTATATCGCCCACCCCTTACAGTATTTCTTATGATATATCCCCACTCAAATCATTATTTTTTATATATGATCAGTAAGATATTATTCACATCAGGTCACATGCTCAGGCCCTGTGAACCACATGGTGGAACAGCCAAGTGGGTAGGACATTCACCAGCTAGTCTTAGTTATGATGAATGTAACAAACAGTTGAATTGTGTCCATGTGTCCAAAGATAAATTCTGGCACTGAATTGGCTTCTACATGAATAAGAAGCTGATTAAACGAGTGAACAACTCGAGAAGTTAATGAGTTAGTAGTCTAAAGTATGAACCGTGTGTCTAGCTTCCTGCCTTGTTTTAAGGATGTGCTGTTTTCCCAGCAGAACTGGACTAGCCAGACTTGTATGTGTATGTGTGCGTGTGTCTTTGGCTGCAGAACACATTTTCATTGTTTAGACAGAGAAAAAAATACACTCATTCATATTATGTAATCAGAAGCAGAATTATGATCATTATACATATTTGAGGATCATCTGTTAGATTCTAGAAAGCTCTAAACACGAAACAAGTGTTATAATGCATAAATATTGCTATGTCTAAATGTGCCAGGTTTGATTAATTGTGTGTGTGTGTGTGTGTGTGTGTGTGTGTGTGTGTGTGTGTGTGTGTGTGTGTGTGTGTGAGAGAGAGAGAGAGAGAGAGCGTGAGTGAGTGAATCAAGTGGTGGAAACAGAATAGTATGTGCTTTCTAATGTCATCCCTTGGCGTGTGTGTGTCTGTGTGTCTATGTTGGATGTTTGGAGAATCTAAAAGCATGTACTGTATGATGCTTGGTGTGACCAGAGCACTTGTGGGACACACTGCAAACATGATAGAGGTTTGAAGTTTAAAAAAATAATAGTGAGAAGAAATTTACATAGGTTTTCTGACATTCAATCTAATTGTTTAAAACTCATCAGGAGAATGTCTAACAGGAAGTGACATGAGTGAGAGTTGTGAATAATAATAATAATAATAATAATAATAATAATAATAATATCTGTCCTTTCTGCAGAGTAACTGCATCCTCTCTGGAATCATCCTCGGCCCAGCCATTTTGTTCACATATGATGAGCTGAAACATACAGAATTTTTTTGTGGTCACTGCACTGCACTATGACATCGATCATAGACTCATATTAGGAGTAAAACACACTGCACTATGCCCCTGTAGAGAAATAATCACCTGCAAGATGATGTGATAAGGCAGCATAACTGTTACCACACTGAAGTTGCATAGTTTAATTGTATTGCATGTCCCAAGATGTTTTATTCCTCTTATAACACAGCAGTTTACCACCAGTTGCATTTTTATTTATAAATTGAGTGAGACGTCAGTTTGATCAATTAATTCGTTACTTAATTAACTTTAAATAACTAAAAGCTACTTTAAATGTTGTGAAGCTAGTTATGTTCTAACAGCTTCATCTCTTTTATTTTTCTTTTACAAAGCTGAGATACTGGAGACTCCTTTTTTAAATATTAAATAAATCTTTTCTTGCTTCTAGAAAACATCAACATATAAACAATTGCACACTTGTTTAACGTTCTTTTACATGAGACATACGAGTCCCTGTAAGTGAGCTGTTCCTGTAGATGTGATCAAACGTCTTATTATAAAAGTGTTGTTGTTTGTCAGCACTACTGTCACCACTTTCTGACCAATCAGAGTCTAAGCTTCAACATTGATATTACTATAAAACTAACCGATATGCCATTTTGATCGTTTGATGGTTAATTGTTTCTAGAGATGTGAAATTTGTGTGTCTGCCTAAATGAGCGTGATGCTGCTGTTGTCATAGCAACAGTACAAAATCAAGTGGGTGTAGGTTACATTTGGCATGATGTTTCAACAGTCTTGGATGGAGACAGATTTGGATCTGGCCGTTCACAATGAGAGGACGTTATCAGGCACTCTATCTTTCTGAAAAATAACTTGATCACTGACAGCAGTTTTCTTCTTTGCAGGTGTTGAGGCGTGATTGCAATGGCGGCAAGCAGCAGTAACATCGTAGGTTCCCACACTGGGTGGGTGGCATTCAATGATGAGCCACTGCACACAGGTATGTGACTAACAGGTAGACGGGTAGATACAAGCTGGTATTAATGACAAGATTATAAATTAACTGAGTGAGTGAGTGAGTGAGTGTGAGCGAGAAAGAAGTCCTTGTCTGAAGATTTTGTGAAAATTCAACATTAGCTCATGTTTAAGCCTGTACTAAATGTTTAATTGTGAATCATTCTCACAGCATCTCTGTGCTGTGTAGACCCATGCGATCACTTAGCTTAGTGGTTAGCTTTCCTATCAGCAAAGAATAAACATTTGATTAAGGACACCCAGATAGCAAGGTGACATTGATTCAATGTTGAAATTTCATCAGAATCATCATTTTGGTTGAGGTTGAGGTTGATTTTTCAATGCTAAATAATGTTGAATCAATGTTGATAATTCATTGCTTTTCTGTGTTGAAAAGACAAACATTGAATCAATGTTGATTTTTGGTTTTGGAACCCATCCTCATTCAACAATGTAAGGCAAATTAAATTAACTAAGTGCATTTCTATAAAATGTGTATGCATGTGTGTATGTGTTTAAAACAGGTTAAAAAATTGACTACGAGAGATTTGCCATGGTGCTTAAAAAAAAAAAAAAAAAAAAAATATATATATATATATATATATATATATATATATATATATATATATAGTTATTGAGGGAAAAAAATTATTTGACGGTAAGTTTTGTGTATTTACCTTGCTGTCTAGTTTACTCACTTGAGTGCTTAATTCCTGTTTGCCGTTCAAAAGTACTCAATTTTCGGCTCGCATTTAACATCGGAGGGTGTTTCTACACTGTCAGTATAATACACTCTACAGCAGGGGTCCCCAAACTTTTTCCTGTGAGGGCCACATAACTTTTCCCTTCTCTGATGGGGGGCCGGTGTCAGTTTGTAACAGAAAAAGTGTGACGATCGTAGGGGAGCTTAAAAAATTTATTGTTTTCCAGAAAGCCACACATAACCAAATAACCCTTTCCAGGTTCTTTACAGAAAAAAAGTCAGGAAACAAATAATAACACTATTAATGAAATAAATAATAACTAAATAACCCTCTCTGAGTTCTTCACAGAAAAAACAGGAAATAAATAACACTATTTATGAAATAAATAATAACTAAATAACTCTCTCTGGGTTCTTCATAGAAAAAAAAGCCATGGAACATTAACTTTCTGTTGTGCCATGCACAATCTTAACAGATAAAAGTTCAGCTCAGTTGTCAGAGCAGAATCTCTCTGACACATATGAGCAGTCTCTTAAAGTTCTTGTGTTCCTTCCTTATAATCCTTCTGTAGGTTCCAGTAGGCTTGTAGACACCGCTGTTTGCAGCTCTCTCAAAGTTCGCATATCTCAAAGTTTGCACTAACTCCACGAATAAAAATGAGCAGTTGCGCTGTGTCTTGCACGTCCGTGCTCTCATCCAGTGCTAATGAAAAAAAGTCAAATTCTTTCGTCTTCTGCTGCAGCTGGGCATATACATTACTCCCGATTTCTTCAACGCGTCTGGTGATTGTACTCGCCGACAGACTTACGGCATTAAATGCATCTTTCTTCTCGGGACACACCTCCTCCGCGACAGCATCCATACATTTCTTAACAAACTCTCCGTCAGTGAAAGGCTTACCGCTGCTTGCTATCAGTTTAGCAACCCGAAAGCTGGCCCGAACGGATGCCTGGTTCAGCTGAGCTTGGCGTACAAATGTATTCTGCTGAGATAGTAGTCCACTTTTTAGCTTTGAGAGTTTGTCTGCTCGTATTTGGCCTTGCAAGCTATCGTACTTGTCTTTGTGACGAGATTCATAGTGTCGGCGAAGATTGTATTCTTTGAATACCGCCACCGTCTCTTGACAGATGAGACAAACAGCCTTTTCTTTGCATTGAACAAAAAAATAATCGTTTGTCCACTGCAGGTTAAATACCCTGCATTCTGAATAAATTTTTCTCTTACCTAACATTTTCGCCATTATTCCGTTCTCTTTGACAGGGCCGGGCCTAGGATTTTTTTTCTGGAGGCCAAATAGGAAAAAAATCCGATAGCGTCTCTGGTATTGTTCAGAGGCCGGGCCAAATGTGCTGACGGGCCGTATCCGGCCCGAGGGCCGTAGTTTGGTGACCACTGCTCTACAGGCATGAGAATTCAATATGTTGTAGTCTGGAAGTTCCTGCCACTCACGGTGAAAGAATTTTGGCGATGCGACCTACGGAATTCTGTTGGGAAGCATTTGTTTGAGAGCTTAGTTCCTGTTTCCCGTTGTCTGTGTCTGACCCAGAGCAGTGTGGAAAGAACCTATATGAGGACATATGCGCATATACTGTATGAAACCTATATGCAGTATATATGCGCATATAACCGCACCTATATGAGGATATATGCGCATATATGAAACCTATATGCAGTATATATGCATATATATGATAATATATATGCTGCATATATGCGTATTTATGCCACATGTATGCAACATTGAGGTGCATATATGTGCATATACAGGCCATATAGGTCTCCTGTATTGCTTCTTTATATCCACATATAAGCCCTATATGTACATACAAGATATGTCTCCTATGGCAGGATCTGATCATTTTAGCTCATATCTCACTTTGGCAACTGTCATACATGATGCCTAGCTCATATTTTCTATTATCAAGGCAATAACTAAGAACTAACAAAAAAAATGCAAAAAACTAATCCTAATTGCCCACATACAGTATATGAGGATATATGCACATATATGAAACCTCAGTCTCCGTGAAAATCTTTTTGAAACACGTTACTAAAATTAACTGAAATGAGAAATATATCTATAGAAAGCTTAAAGTGTCTACTTTTAAATTATGCAAGTCACATTGAAAACAAATATTCTCAGTTTATGTAATCCGTATGAAACCAAGGAGAGGCACAGAATTTCTGTCGCACTTATATGCTAATGACCCGAGGCAGGACACGCCCACACGCCAATCACACGGAAATCAGTCCGGGTAATTTACATACTAGACCACGCCCCCGGACACCGGCATGAAAAACGAACACAGAGAGACAGGCTTGAAAATACTCCGATTCAGTGAGTTTTCTGCATGTTTTGGAAAATGGCACGTGCTTACACATCCGAGGAAACTCTTCAGAATGTTCTGGAAAGTGGGAGGAGTTTACATTTACCTCAGAAGAAGACTGTGTGACTCCGACGATGAACGGGAGCATTTTGAACAGAAAATAGACCCATGCTACACTGGGTAAGTTATTAAGTCTTATATAACTCTTATTCTGATAATATTAAACTAATATTAGTACATATTTTCCTCACTAAAGCTAGCTCTTGTCAGCTTGTGTGACACATTGGCCATTCAATGCCATTTATATAGTTTAGGTAAATCATGCTAACATGCTGCCTCATGTAGCACAAACATGATATTTCCCGGTGGCTAAGCTAATGCCTTATGGAGTTTACAGATGTTTATATTCACCTTGTTTTGGATATCTTTAGATTATGGTTGCTAATGTGGATTTGGATCCATTTTGGTTAGCTTATAACACTGCTATCGGTAATGTTATTTAGCACAAACAAGCTAGTTCCAGGTGGCTAAAATACTGCCTTACGTAGGACATTTCCATGTCCTGTGACTGCGTACAACCAGCACATGGGGAGTTGATCACTCTGATCAGCTATTACAATACTATACTACACAGCACAAAACAATGAAGTCATACAGGAATATTTCTCTACACTGCTTGGACATTGCTCCCACCAATGCTTACCCTGCATGTATGTTTTGTACAGGTTTTTTTTTATCTTGCACTGTTTTACTCTGAATGTCCGTCTTTTTTCAGTTTTTATTTTGTACTGTTCCTGTTGCAGTTTTACCCTGCATGTATCTTTATCATTAATCTGCATTTATACATAAAATCCTATTAACTATTGGGAAGATAAACATAAGAATCAGTATGAAACATGAAAAGTTTCTAAAAGTTGCCAATAAATTAATATTGTGATGTGAAATAATTTTTCAGATTGAAGTTATAAAGGGCTCTGGGGTGTTTTGCCAGGCAGAAACGTGGAGAGCAGCCCGCCTTGCCACCTCTGCTACTGCCATGGTACGGAATCTGCTGCTGGGCACCTTCGACTTGGAGACTTGACCAAATTAAAAAGGTAGCCATTATTGGTGAGTAAATGCATAATGCGTTGAGAAGGGAGAACAAAACATTTAAGACTTTATAAGTTCACCACTTTAACCATAGCCTACTTGTATCAATGTTTATTAGCCATCAATGGAGACTGCATAAGGTAGGGCACCCATTATTGTTACTGTATCTGCTTGGGACCTATAATACTAATTCATCACTTGCTCACTTCTTAATCCTACCTTTCCTCTTCTAAAGCCACATTATATTGCGCTGTAAGGTGCTCTATTTTGTAGAACATATAGTGTTGCAAATAACCTCGTGGCACTAATTGTTGTTGTCTGAAGTTTTAATAAATAATCATAATGCTGTCATAAATAATGTCATAAATAGATTTTCTTTATCAATTAACTTCTATTAACTAAATAAAATTTTAAATGTAAATTTTTAAAGTTTAATGGAATGGCTGTGTGAAAGATGCTAAAGCTGACGTGCCACTGGTCTTTTATATTAATGTTGTTCGGAAGCCTGTGTAATGATGTAGTTTCGACATCTATCGACTGAACAGTGTTTTTTCGACTTGTTTTCATGTTATTGTTGTTCAGCAATGGCATGGACGTGATGTTTTGGCAAAAGAAGGGTGGGATGGTGACTGAAAGCGGTGACTGAGTAGATTGGACGTCACAGCAGCTCATGAAAAGGCAGAGCTACTTTATGCAGGCTGTGTGCATTCTACTGTGGATTGACTGTTTTGAAACTTATATGGTAGTTACATAGCCCCTAGACCCCAGTTACCATGAAAAAAGCCATGAAATTTCAGTTTTGACCATATGGGATCTTAAACAAGGATGTCATCTTTTTTTAATTATTGTTTGTTCGGGGAGGAATTATAGACCACAATGTCAGCATGATCTTGCGTTGTTTCCTTATCACTTCTTGTGTGCGTTTGGCTGTAGCTTGCACACCAGACAGAGTTGTTGGCGATTCTTCCTATTGTAAAGTCATGCAGTGTGTAATCTCCTGTCGCCAATTCATTGTGCATTGTGAACACAGCAGCAACTAAATGCTACCACAGATAGTACAGTGTGAAAACAATGGTGATCCGATTACTTTGAAAATCATGCAGTGTGAGTTTGAGGAGAAGGTAAAAAGCAATACAAAACAAATAATGTACAGTTTATGTTGTCATTACTTTGCTCTCAAACTAAATGCAATGTAATAGTGGGCGTTATTTAATAATAACATTAACAGTGCAGCATGCATCTAACTCTGGGTAAAAAGCTTATAATAAAATCACCAAAATAAGTCTTCATGTTAAGAATAAATATGCAAACAGTATGGTATCTGAGCGTACGGATTGGAAATTTGTGCATACAGTTTGTTAATCCGTGGCCACGATTTGTTAAACTGAGGGAACAGTTTAAGTATTTGTGAGTGCGGGGGACAAATTGCAAAACCGTCGCCACGGATTGATTTTTTTATTTATTTATTTTTTTGGTCCTACAGGTTTTTTTTTTTTTTTTGCACATAACAGACTACATTGTTACATTAAGTATATTTGTTTTCATAGCATTGAATATGTACATTGTAGGACAACATTTGCAGATTGTGAAATAACACATACAGGTCCTTCTAAAAAAATTAGCATATTGTGATGAAGTTCATTATTTTCTGTAATGTACTGATAAACATTGGACTTTCATATATTTTAGATTCATTACACACAAACTGAAGTAGTTCAAGCCTTTTATTGTTTTAATATTGATGATTGTGGCATACAGCTCATGAAAACCCAAAATCCCTATCTCAAAAAATTAGCATATCATGAAAAGGTTCTCTAAACGAGCTATTAACCTAATCATCTGAATCAACTAATTAACTCTAAACACCTGCAAAAGATTCCTGAGGCTTTTAAAAACTCACAGCCTGGTTCATTACTCAAAACCGCAATCATGGGTAAGACTGCCGACCTGACTGCTGTCCAGAAGGCCTTCATTGACACCCTCAAGAAAGAGGGTAAGACACAGAAAGAAATTTCTGAACGAATAGGCTGTTCCCAGTGTGCTGTATCAAGGCACCTCAGTGGGAAGTCTGTGGGAAGGAAAAAGTGTGGCAGAAAACGCTGCACAACGAGAAGAGGTGACCGGGCCCTGAGGAAGATTGTGGAGAAGGACCGATTCCAGACCTTGGGGGACCTGCGGAAGCAGTGGACTGAGTCTGGAGTAGAAACATCCAGAGCCACCGTGTACAGGCGTGTGCAGGAAATGGGCTACAGGTTGCAAATTTTGCAGGTCATTCGGAAATCAAGGTGCCAGAGTCTGGAGGAAGACTGGGGAGAGGGAAATGCCAAAATGCCTGAAGTCCAGTGTCAAGTACCCACAGTCAGTGATGGTCTGGGGTGCCATGTCAGCTGCTGGTGTTGGTCCACTGTGTTTTATCAAGGGCAGGGTCAATGCAGCTAGCTATCAGGAGATTTTGGAGCACTTCATGCTTCCATCTGCTGAAAAGCTTTATGGAGATGATTTAATTTTTCAGCACGACCTAGCACCTGCTCACAGTGCCAAAACCACTGGTAAATGGTTTACTGACCATGGTATTACTGTGCTCAATTGGCCTGCCAACTCTCCTGACCTGAACCCCATAGAGAATCTGTGGGATATTGTGAAGAGAAAGTTGAGAGACACAAGACACAAGAATCTGCAAAAGGATTCCCGACCAAGTATTGAGTGCATAACTGAACATAATTATTTGAAGGTTGACTTTTTTTTGTATTAAAAACACTTTTCTTTTATTGGTCGGATGAAATATGCTAATTTTTTGAGACAGGGATTTTGGGTTTTCATGAGCTGTATGCCACAATCATCAATATTAAAACAATAAAAGGCTTGAACTACTTCAGTTTGTGTGTAATGAATCTAAAATATATGAAAGTCCAATGTTTATCAGTACATTACAGAAAATAATGAACTTCATCACAATATGCAAATTTTTTTAGAAGGACCTGTATATTTAAAAAAATGTGTGTGCATTGTATCTATGGAAGATTGTAGGACATTTCAAAACATATGTTGCATATCTGTACATTTGTAAAAGTCACATTTCCAAAAATTTAGGACCCACCTTCTGTCATTCAGAAACAACTACCACTCCAAGTTTTTGAGCATTGTATAGTTCTAACCTTTTGTTTGTTTTTCATTCTTTAGATGCACTACAACAACAACAACAGCTGAAAGCTGAAGAAAAGGAGGCCACAGAGTTTCTTTGCTTCAACAGTTCAGAAATGGCTTCGTTATGCCCCAGAACGGCTGGGGGGGAATTGCTCGTGGTGGAAAACCATAAGTTCAGACTCATGTCTTATTATCTGTTTTGCTGAGTAAATACATTTCAACTTACGAATAATGTTTCAGTCATCTGTTGTGTTTCTTACTTGGTTGTTTCTATTTGCATTTGACTGAATTTTGCTGAGGCAGGCTGCCATTTTTATATTATGGTTTTCCAGTCTCTTCTCTTGGCAGTTAGATTAGATTAGATCTCTTCTAATAGTTCTCTTCTAAAAAGTAATTTTGTCATCCAGTTTATAATAATTTGTATGTAAGTTGTAGTGTGTTTTATTATATAGTTGTTTTATTGTAATTGTGATGTTACTTCCTGTTTAAATGGGTATGGAGCATAAATAAATATGTTTACATGTAAACTGAAGGATGTTGAGTTACTGACTTTTTGTTTAAAAAAAAAAAAAGCTTTTCAGCCCTGATTTAAAGAAATAAATAAAAACGGACATGATTTACTGTCATAGAATCTTGCTGTTCATAAAGCAAGACTAAACTATAATTGCTTCAATGTTGATTCAATGTTGATTCAATGTAAAATAAGTGATTGAATTTAAGTTGAACAAACATTGATTTTATGCCCATCTTGATCTATTTTTCATCATTGAAATAACATTATTTCAAGGTGCAAACCTGATGAAAAATCAACATTTAACATTGAAATTTCAACATTGATTCAATGACAAGTTGGTTGATGCTTTAATGTTGATTCAACGATGATTCAATGTTGTTCTGCTATCTGGGCAGTTAAAGCCACAATCTGTCCCTGCCCCAATGTACAGTGTTTGATGGTGTGTGTCAGGAACTAACACGGTGTGACCAGAAAGACGATAGCTTTAGCAGTTAGCCCTGTAGCGTGAATGGTAAACCCAAACGCGGATGGACACGAGCGGGCAGGATAATCACGCGATTTGCTATAAGGACTCTCATAGTAAATGAGCAAAGGAAAGACACAATCTAACCCTAGTCCTATAAACACACTCAGTCTGAAAGTAAAGCCAAGGAAGTGAGTTCTCACATGAACGGGAACGATTCCGAAATAGCCTGGGCATAACTCAATGACAGAGCGATGTGCGGCGCCATCTTGTATCCTTTTATGCTTTCAGGTTTGCGACCGTCTTACTTCCGGGTCCTAATGCCGGTCGCGGCTGAGTGCACATGACAGTACCCCCCTGTCCAAGACCGACTCCGGACGGTCCAGGGGTGGAGGATACCCGGTGACGGTAGTCCCTAACGAGCCCGGAGTCGAGGATGAAGAGAGCTGGAACCCAGGACCGCTCCTCGGGGCCGTAGCCTTACCAGTCGACCAGATACTGGGTGCCCCTGCCCCGAGGGCGCGAGTCGAGGATCCGTCTCACGGTGTAAGCGGGACCACCATCAATGATACGGGGGGGGAGGAGCAGGGGGGGTGGGTCTTATCATGGGTGAGCTGATGAATGGTTTTAGCTGGGAGGTGTGGAAGACGGGGTGGATCCGGAGCGCCGCAGGCAGCTGGAGCCGGTAGGTAACAGGATTGATTCTGTGGGTGATGCGGTAGGGTCCGATGAATCTTGGTGATAATTTTTGTGAGTCCGTGTGCAGGTGGAGGTTTTTGGTGGACAGCCATACCTTGTCACCTACGTGGTACAACCGTCCCGGAGGGTGCCGACGGCGGTGTTGGATGACATAATTGCCATTGGCGCGTCTGATGGCGAGGTTGGCTTGGTGCCATAGCCGCCGGCACCGGCGAACCAACTGTTGGGCCGATGGTACGTCAACCTCCGGTTCTTGGTGGTCGAACATCTGAGGTTGGAAACCATGACACACCTCGAATGGGCTCAGGTTGGTGGCTGCGGACACATGGAGGTTGTGGGACAACTCCGCCCATTTGAAGTAGCGGGCCCAGGAGCGTTGGCGATCCGACACAAAACACCTCAGGTAACGCTCCAGCTGTTGGTTGGTTCGCTCCGTCTGACCATTCGTCTGGGGGTGGTAAGGCTGCAGGTTGAATGGATCAGACGGCAGAAAGCCCTCCAGAACCGGGCGGTGAACTGGGGACCTCTGTCCGAGACGATGTCCTTTGGGAACCCATGCAATCGGACTACGTGTTCCAGTATCAGCTCGGCGGTGTTCTTAGCTGACGGGAGTCCGGCGAGGGCCACCAGGTGCACTGCCTTGGAGAAGTGATCCACAATGGTGAGGATTACGTCCTTTCCCTCCGAGATCGGCAGGCCCGTGATGAAGTCAACGGCAATGTGCGATCAGGGCCGCCGAGGGACAGGAAGTGGTTGAAGTTCACCCGGTGTCGGCTGATTGGTGTTCTTCGCCCTGGCGCACACTGGGCACGCCCGGACGAATTCAGTGATGTCCTTTCTCATCGAGGGCCACCAGAAAGCCCGTTTCACGAAGGTGAGGGTTCGTAGGGTTCCCTGGTGTCCCGCGACGAGTGAAGAATGGCCCCACTGGAGGACTTCGGGCCTTAGCTGGGTTGGGACATAGAGTCGTCCGGGCGGCACGCCTGCCGGTGCGGGTTCGGTGGTCAGTGCCTGGCGGACCCTCATCTCCATGTCCCAATGTAGGGGTGCGATGATCTGGGTGGGTGGCAGGACAGGCACGGGGTCCGCCCGGGGCGTCTCTCGCTCGTACTGAGGCCTTGGTGTTCTTTGACCCCGGGCGGTACGACAGATGGAAGTTGTACTGCTCAAAGAACAAAGCCCACCGTGCCTGGCGTGGGTTGAGTAGTCTGAGGTTCCGGATGGTGAGCAGGTTCTGGTGGTCCGTCCAGACGATGAATGGCTCACTGGAACCCTGGAGCCAGTGACGCCATTCCTCCAAAGCCCACTTTATGCCCAGCAGTTCACGGTCCCCTACTCCGTATCGCTGCTGAGTGGGGTTAAATTTTTTGGAGTAGAAGCCACACTAGCTTCTGGTCTGGACCTCGTTGAGAGAGAACAGCACCAGCGCCCACCTCCGACGCGTCCACCTCCACAATGAATGGTTGGCTGGCATCCGGATGGAGAAGAATAGGTGCGGTGGTGAACAGGTGGCAGAGTCAGTGGAAAGCTGAGATGGCAGTAGGGTTGAGTTGTAAGGAATGGGTGGAGAGCCTGTGCAGTGAGTGGTGCTGCAACTGTACTGTAGCCCCGGATAAAGCGACGATAAAAATTCGCAAACCCGAGAAAGCGTTGGAGCTGTTTTAGTGTCCTGGGTAGGGGCCAGTGACGTACAACCTCCAGCTTCTGCGGGTCCATGGCCACACCCTGGGGCGAGATGACAAAACCCAGGAACGTGGTGGAGTGCTCGTGAAAAGCACACTTTTCCAGCTTACAGTACAGCTGGTGGGCGAGCAATCTCTTCAGAACAGCTCGAACGTGTCTGGTGTGTTCTTCGGTGGTGCGTGAGTAGATTAAAATGTCATCTAAATAGACAAACACCCATTGGACTAGCATGTCCCTGAGGACGTCATTAATGAAACACTGGAAGGCCGAGGGTGCGTTGCAGAGTCCAAATGGAATGACCAGGCTCTCATAGTGTCCGGTGGGGGTGATGAAGGCCGTCTTCCACTCATCACCCTCTCTGATGCGCACCAAGTTGTAGGTGCTCCGGTGGTCCAACTTAGTGAACACGGTGGCACCAGAGAAGGCGTCCAGGGCTGAGTTGGTAAGAGGCAGAGGGTGATGATTCCTGATGGTGATCTTATTTAGCCCCCGATAGACGACACACGGATGAAGTTCGCCCCCTTTTTTCTTCACGAAGAAGAACCCCGCGGCTGCCGGCGAGGAGGATGGTCTGATGGTGCCATGTCGTAGGGCGCTGGCGACATATTCCTCCATCGCCTGGTTCTCGTTGTTGGAGAGAGAGTAGAGATGGCCGCGGGGGGGGCTGGAACCCGGCTGGAGTTCAATGGCTAGGTCGTATGGTCTGTGAGGTGGCAGGTGGTTGGCCCGGCGTTTACAAAATACTTCAGACAGGTCCCGATAAGGTGGAGGAATGGCGTGGATGTCGACATCGGGGGCCTCGGACTCCCTGGAACACATCCCAGCCTGGGCCCGTAGGCATAATTCGGTGCAGGTCGGCCCCCACTGAAGGATCCGGCTTTGAGACCAGGAGATGAGTGGGTCGTGCTGCAGAAGCCAGGGGTAGCCGAGGATGATTGGTGGAGAAGAGATGGGTGTGAGGTGAAACCGAATCTCCTCTTGATGTTGGCCGAGGACGAGAGTGAGGGGTGGAGTCTGGTGGGTGATAGGGCTGGATGAGAGGGGCCGCCCGTCGACTGAGGTGATTCTCATTGGCTGGGATAATGCCTCAATCTTTACCCCCAATCCCTTGGCATACTGTACGTTGAGTCAATGATGTTACCCGCGGCACCGGAATCGATGAACGCGGTATTTCTGACCCGTTTGTGGCCAAGGTGGAGGGTTACCTGGACCGTGAGTCGAGTGGTGGTGATGTCGGTGGTGGCGGAGAGACGGATGGTGCCCGGTGAGTCTCTCTTGTCACTCACAGGGGCTGAGCGTTTCCCGGACGGGACGGACAGGTCGCTCGGTGGTCCGCCGCTGAGCCACAATAGGCACACAGTCCCTCGCGGTAACGTCTCTCGCGTTCCGCCACGGTCAGGGAGGCGCGCCCTAGTTGCATGGGTTCCCCGGCTCCGGTGTCAACCACGGCAGGGGGTGGAGATCCGACACGTCCGGTGAAGGCGGGGGTAACGCTGGGTGGTGGTATTGGTGCAGTGTAGGTGTAGGTGGGAGCTGGCGGCAGGGTTCGAGGTGCTGGCTTTGGATGGGAGAGAAGGCGCTGGTCTATGCGGAGGGCTAGCTGGATCAGCCCCTCCAGTGTGGCTGGGAGTTCTCGTCCGGCTAGCTCGTCCTTAATGCGACTTACCAGTCCCTCGAAATAGGACGTCCGGAGGGCTGCGTCCCCCCATGAGGTCTGGATGGCGAGGGTGCGGAAGTCGGCAGTGTACCTGCTCACGGACAGTCCTCGCTGCCGCAGATGGTAGAGCTTTGTGTCGGTCTCCACCTCGCCCGCGGGAGGCTCAAAGGTCAGTTTAAGCTGACGGGTAAACTCGTTGTACGAGTGCGCAGTGTCCGTGTCAGCACGTAAAACTGCCGTGGCCCACTCAGCTGCCTGCCCTGATAGCAACGAGACGAGTAGTGCAATGCGCAGCCGGTCGGTGGAGTATTTGGTGGCATTAAACTCAAACACTAGTTCCAGCGATGTTAAGAACACACTGCATTTCCCATCCGTGCCATCCCATTTATCCGGTAGTGCTAAAAAAACATCAGAAGGGAGGGGGGGGTTGGTGCGGCGGCGGGAGGACCGCTAGCCAGCCCATCAACAGTCGACCGGAGGCTCGCGTTCTCCTGCCTGAGCTCCGCAACCTCGCGGCGCAAGGCCGCAATGTCTTGGACGCTCCGGCGCAGAGTATCGAGCTCCGCGGTTAGCTTATTGATGAGCAGAGCATGCTGGTCAACCACATCGCAAAGGCGCGCGTGATCCGCTGAGTTTACTGCTCTCGGCTCTGTCATTCTGTCAGGAACTAACCCGAGGTGACCAGAAAGATGATAGCTTTAGCAGTTAGCCCTGTAGCGTGAATGGTAAACCCAAACGCAGATGGACACGAGCGGGCAGGATAATCACGCGATTTGCTATAAGGACTCTCACAGTAAATGAGCAAAGGAAAGACACAATCTAACCCTAGTCCTATAAACACACACTCAGTCTGAAAGTAAAGCCAAGGAAGTGAGTACTCACATGAACGGGAACGATTCCAAAATAGCCTGGGCATAACTCAATGACAGAGCGATGTGCGGCGCCATCTTGTATCCTTTTATGCTTTCAGGTTTGCGACCGTCTTACTTCCGGGTCCTAATGTCGGTCGCGGCTGAGTGCGCATGACAGTGTGTAACCTTACACATTCTCTAAGGATTTCTAAATCTTTCAGGATAAAAGCATCAACCTGATGCCAGCATCTGCTGAGAAGTGTTACTGTATACTGAGCAGATATTTTATTACAGGTGCAATGATACAAAGAGAACTTCAATAAATATTAAGAAAGGAATAAAACACTTCTGGTAATGCAGTTAGCGAGAAAATAACTCCTGGCAGAATTATTAGCATGAAAGTGAGGTGACAGCTACAGTACCAACCAGTGATGGTAAAGGCTATGAAGATGCCTGACACCAATTTGCTGCTCACTTACATCATTAGAGGCACTATAAAACACTTGGAGAATAGTTAAATTAAATTAAATTTTATTTGTATAGCGCTTTTAACAACTATAATTGTTGCAAAGCAGCTTTACACAATCAAAATAATTATTTAAGTTTGTATGGAATGTGAATGTGTTTGAATCAAAATGATCAGATAGTCCCTGATGAGCAAGCTGAGGGCAACAGTGGCAAGGTAAAACTCCCTGAGATGGTAATAGGAAGAAACCTTGAGAGGAACCAGACTCAACGGGGAACCCATCCTCATCTGGGTGAAACAGATAGCAGGAAATGATCTGCATTTATACAGTGTGTTAGATGGCAGCCAGTTCAGCTATAATAGTTGATGTTAATTGATGTTAAAATTATGTCCAGGTAGTTATTGGAGGCTCAAGTAGACTTGTAGGAAATTCCAGTCCTACAACTATCGAACTATCGAGCAACTGCAGCCAAGTCAAGCCCTCAGAGAAACAGCTGTTAACATCCATGAGTCCCCCATGATTGATAGGCGTGGCGGATCGTAAGACACTAGCAGTTCACTCAGATCCTGTGGCGCAAGACCATTTAATGCTTTATATGTCCAAAGTAGTATTTTAAAATCAATGCAAAATTTCACAGGGAGCCAATGAAGTGAAGATAAGATAGTGAAGTGAAGAAAAGATAAATAACAGTACCTGCTAGTATCTGCTTATCCCCACAAGCTTACAGTCACCCAGAGTTGGTGTGTGGCTACAATATGACCCCAGTATGCCCCTCTCTTGCCTGGGAGCAAGTCCAGTCTGCTTGCTACACTCAATGATGAGGATTATGTGCTTCTTTGATTAATCATTAATCAGCACCCTCAGATCAATCAGTATCAGAAGGGTGAAAGGCAACAGTCAAAAAAAGCATTTATGATTGGTTCCACTTCAAAAATAGCTTTAGTCTGTGCAGTTTAATAAATATTTGTGAGTCTCGTCAGCTTGCTGTGAGATTCCCGCTCTCTGAGCTCACTGCTCTGTTGAGGCAGAACTGTGTGGGAACTCCTGCTAGACTTACTGCAAACTTCAGTTACCTGTTTACTTTAACTTCTATATATTCGCGTTTGTGTGTGTGTGTGTGTCCTGCTCTCCAGGCAAGCACGGCAGCATCCGAGTGGCTGGTAAAACTCAGCCCTCAGCTGATTCCTGTTGGGAAATCTCCGTCACTGGCCCAGTGATGCAGCACAGTAGTTGGATCCAGTTTGATGAGAAAGCCTGGACCCCATCTTCTCCTCCATGTCATCCTCCTCTTCCTCACCCACCATCACAGGTAAAAGGTATGACATGTCTGAGTACAGCACTGGTCTTCTATTTTGTATATAATATAATGTGCACTATTTCACTAGCTTTCACACACACAATTCTGTCAGTCTTGGCTAATATGGTTAATATCAAAACACATGCTCATGTGAAGCTAGGAGATCAAATTAAAGGTTAATATCTACATATTGCTTCTCTCAGATGACATGAGATTTATGTTAAAACATAGTTGGGCTGAATTCCTGTTTATTTGTTTTTTGTTTAAACTTTTTTTAAATATATTTTATTTAAAAGAATAATAAGGACTTGGTGAGCAATATGTAAGACTATAAAACAAAACAGCAAGAAATCATAAAGCACAATGCTTGGAAATCATGCAAAAATAGTGACTGTTCCAAGAAGCTAACACTAGAGACTCCTTCCAGGATGGCTAACTAAACAAGGGATAATTACCAGTACAGACACACTCAAGGGTTATTCTGAAAGCACAAGCGTCTTGTCTTATTTTGTCTTAGGTGACTAAATATACAACATGAAAATAATTGATATGTTCTTCAGGACCAGGCGCACATTTCATCTCAAATCCACTCATATATTCTATTCAGTTCAATTCAATTCATTTGTATAGCACTTTTAACAATTGTCATTGTCTCAAAGCAGCTTTACACAACCAAAAGAATTATTTAAGTTTGTATGGAATGTGAGTGTGTATGAATCAAAATGGTCAGATAGTCCCTGGTGAGCAAGCCGCGGGCGACAGTGGCAAGGTAAAACTCCCTGAGATGGTAATAGGAAGAAACCTTGAGAGGAACTCAACAGGGAACCCATCCTCATCTGGGTGAAACAGATAGCAGGAAATGATCTGCATTTATACAGTGTGTTAGGTG
This sequence comes from Channallabes apus, assembly GCA_030522415.1. Classification (NCBI taxonomy): domain Eukaryota; kingdom Metazoa; phylum Chordata; class Actinopteri; order Siluriformes; family Clariidae; genus Channallabes; species Channallabes apus. Next base: position 8,350,750 of record CM060116.1, read on the forward strand.
GCAGGCAATTCAGCTATAATAGTTGATGTTAATTGATGTTAATATTTAGTCCAGGTAGTTATTGGAGACTCAGGTAGACTTGTAGAAAGTTCCAGTCCTGAACTATCGAACTGTCAAGTCCCCAGAGAAACAGTTGCCAGCACCAGTCGAGGCCAAAACCGTCTTCTAGGTAAAGAGAATCATCCCCAAACACCAGACGCATCCCAAAGAGACACACGGGGCATCCATGCGACGAGACCTCCAACCAGAAACGGGGCACCAGGATTGGTCAGACAGGTCCGGAGGGCAGAGGGAGTCTGGATCACTGGCAGCTCAGGAACGACATGTGTAGCTCGACAGAGAGAGAGAGAGAAAGAATGAAAGGGGGAGACAGGGGGAGAGAGGGAAGAGAAAGAGGGGAGAAAGAGAAGAGGAGGAGAGATTGCAATTAGGTATGGTCACAGTCACAATGTCTAATGTGAATGTATATTTACTGTAGAGTGCAAGCAGGGACTCTGGCAGGACTAACTATGACAGCATAACTAAAAGGGAGAGCCAGAAGGAAACACAAACATGAGGGCTCCCTGAGATGTAAAGCAAACAATCACCTCACCGTCAACAAACCTGAGGGATCAAATGAGACTGAGGAAGACAGCATCTAAACATACCAGTTCACCATAATACTCTATGTCCATGAGTCCCCCAGATCTGCTCCTTTACCTTATGGCAAATCTATTTATAAAAATGCTTGGCTAAATAAATAGGTTTTTAGCCTAGACTTAAACACTGAGACTGTGTCCGAAAAATAGAGTCCCGAACACTATTTGGAAGACTATTCCATAATTTTGGGGCTTTGTAAGAAAAGGCTCTGCCCCCAGCTGTAGTTTTCATAATATGCGGTACTGATAAGCAGCCTGCATCCTTTGATCGAAGTAGGCGTGGCGGATTGTAAGACACTAGCAGTTCGCTCACTGCGGCGCGAGACCATTTAATGCCTTATATGTCAAGAGTGTACAGGACAGTGGTGAGACCAGCAATGCTCTACGGCTTAGAGACAGTGGCACTGAAGAAAAGACAGGAGGCAGAGCTAGAGGTAGCAGAGCTGAAGATGTTGAGGTTCTCTTTGGGAGTGACAAGGATGGATAGGATCAACAATCAGTTCATCAGAGGGACAACCCATGTGAGATGTTTTGGAGATAAAGTCAGAGAGGCCAGATTGAGGTGGTTTGGACATGTTCAGAGGAGATATTGTGAATATATTGGTAGAAGGATGCTGAGGTTGGAACTGCCAGGCAGGAGGTCTAGAGGAAGACCAAAGAGGAGATTTATGGATGCAGTGAGAGAGGACATGAAGTTAGTTGGTGTGAGAGAAGAGGATGCAGAGGATAGTGTTAGATGGAGGCAGATGATTCGCTGTGGCGACCCCTGAAAGGGAACAGCCGAAAGACAAAGAAGAAGAAGAAGATGTCAAGAGTAGTATTTTAAAATCAATGCGAAATTTCACAGGGAGCCAATGCAGTGAAGATAGGATAGGGGTGATGTGCTCATATCATATCTTTTTAGCTTCAGACCAAGGCTGCATCTCATTGCTAGTCCTGCTCGATCTTAGTGCTGCATTCGACACTATAGATCATAATATTCTCATAGATCGCTTACAAAATTATATAGGTATTCAGGGACAGGCATTAAAATGGTTTAGATCTTACCTGTCTGATCGCTACCATTTTGTAGATCTAAATGGAGAACCGTCTGGTGTAATGCCAGTGAAATATGGGGTCCCACAAGGGTCAGTTTTAGGACCTCTGTTGTTCTCAATATACATGCTTCCCTTGGGTAACATCATAAGAAGACATGGGATTAGTTTCCATTGTTATGCTGATGATACCCAATTATATATCTCAACTAAACCAGACGAAATACCTAAGTTGTCTAGATTAACTGAGTGTGTCCAGGACATAAAAGATTGGATGACCAATAACTTTCTTTTATTAAATTCAGATAAGACAGAGATATTACTTATTGGCCCAAAAACCAGCACACAACAGCTTTCACAATTCAGCCTGCGCTTAGAAGGATGTACTGTTACTACCAGCTCAGCAGTAAAAGACCTGGGCGTAATATTAGACAGTAACTTGTCTTTTGAAAATCACATTTCAAATATCACAAAAACAGCCTTTTTCCATCTTCGAAATATTGCTAAACTTAGGAACATCTTATCCGTATCTGATGCAGAAAAGCTAGTTCATGCATTCATGACCTCCAGACTGGACTATTGTAATGCATTACTAGGTGGTTGTCCTGCATCCTCAATAAACAAGCTTCAGTTAATCCAAAATGCAGCTGCCAGGGTTCTCACTAGATCCAGAAAATATGATCATATAACCCCAATATTATCATCCCTGCACTGGCTACCTGTTCAGTTTAGAATAAATTACAAAATAGTATTACTTACATACAAGGCCTTAAATGGTTTAGCTCCCACATACCTAACCAGTCTTCTGATACGCTACAATCCACCACGCGCCTTAAGATCACAAGGCTCCGGACTTCTGGTAGTTCCCAGAATTTCAAAATCTACAAAAGGGGGTAGGGCTTTTTCATATTTAGCTCCAAAGCTTTGGAATAGCCTTCCAGACAGTGTTCGGGGAGCAGACACAGTTTCTCAGTTCAAAAGTAGACTCAAGACGCATCTTTTTAATCTGGCATACACATAACTCATCCCATAATCTCATACTCCAGTACACCTATACCGAATGGCAACTACGCTAATTCTCCCCATCTGTTCTGTATTTCTCTACCCATCCCGAGGCATCGGGAGATTTTACCAGCTTCAGTAGACAAAGGCCGACCCTGCGAGGTTCCTGAGGCATCCAGAGAAGGACCAGCTCCAGCTGAATTCAGCTTTATGATGGTTGGAGCTACACATGCTGCTCCTGTGCTTCCAGTGATCCAGACCTCATCTGCCCTCTGCACCTACTGACTCGTCCCTATGCTGAACTGGTCTTCATGCCAATTTAAATAATTTCTGTCATATTGAATTTTCACCTGCACAACACACAAGATGTTATATCATTTCTATCTGTTATCGCCCAAATGAGGATGGGTTCCCTGTTAAGTCTGGTTCCTCTCAAGGTTTCTTCCTAATGCCATCTCAGGGAGTTTTTCCTTGCCACCGTCGCCGCCACCCTTGGCTTGCTCATCAGAGAAATTTCATTCATTCGTCTCATTATTATTATCTGCACATTTTTCTCACACATCCACACTTCCAATTATTTTCTTTTCTATAATTATTATTATTATTATTTATTTTTTTTATTATTATTTATTTATTTATTTATTTTATTTATTTATTTTTTATTTTATTTTTGTGAAGGTGCTTTGAGACAATGACCATTGTTAAAAGCGCTGTATAAATAAAATTGAATTGAATTGAATTGAAATATCTTCTGGTTCTAGTGAGGACTCTCGCTGCTGCATTCTGGACTAGCTGAAGCTTGTTTATGCACCTAACTGAACAACCAGACAGTAAGGCATTACAATAGTCCAACCTAGAAGTGATAAAAGCATGAACTAGTTTTTCTGCATCATTTAGCGACAATATATTTCTTATTTTGGCAATATTTCTGAGGTGAAAGAATTCTATCCTGGTGATATTATCTACATGAGCTTCAAATGAAAGGCTGGAATCTATAATCACGCCGAGGTCTTTTACTGTTGCACTTGATGGAACAGAAAGGCCATCTAAAGTTACGGTGTGATCTAAGATTTTACTTCTAGCTGTATCCGGTCCTATGACTAGAACTTCTGTCTTATCCGGATTAAGCAGAAGGAAGTTAATTAGCATCCAATTTCTTATGTCCTGCACACATTGCTCAACTTTAGTAAGATGGTTTTTCTCATCAGGTTTTGCTGAGACATATAACTGTGTGTCGTCAGCATAACAATGAAAACTAATACCATGCTTACGGATTATGTTGCCCAGAGGAAGCATGTAAAGGGAAAAAAGCAGTGGGCCTAAAACTGAACCCTGCGGAACGCCAAACTCCACTAGAGAACATGCAGAATAATCACCATTTAAGTCTACATACTGATAACGATCGGTCAAATAGGATCTGAGCCAGGAGAGGGCTGTACCCTTAATTCCTACTACATTTTCTAATCTGTGAAGAAGAATAGCATGATCAATAGTGTCAAAAGCTGCACTGAGGTCGAGTAATACAAGCATAGTTACACAACCCTGATCAGAGGCCAATAGGAGGTCATTTACTACTTTAACAAGTGCTGTTTCTGTGCTGTGATGAGGCCTAAATCCTGACTGATACTGTTCATGTATGCCATTTCTATGTAGATATGAGCATAGCTGCTCCGCTACTATCTTTTCCAGAATCTTAGAGATAAAGGGGAGGTTTGATATTGGCCTGTAATTGGACAGCTGACAGGGGTCGAGGTCAGGTTTCTTAATTATTGGTTTGATAACTGCTACTTTAAAAGATTCTGGAACATAACCAATGCTGAGTGAGGAATTAATTATTCTCAACAACGGTTCTGTTATTACTGGTACTATCTGTTTAAGAAAATGTGTCGGTATAGGATCTAATATACAGGTTGATGAATTTGCAGAAGAGATGAGTGAAATTAGTTCATTCTCTTCAAGAGGAGTAAAGTATTCTAGGTTTGAATCTGACATGGCTAGGTTAACATCTGTATCAATTAAATTGTTTAGTTTCAAAGCCTCAATTTTATGCCTGATATTTACAATTTTATTATTAAAAAAGTTCATGAAGTCCTCACTATTGCATGATGTTGTTGTGGAGATTTCTGTAGTGGTCTTATTTCTGGTTAATTTGGCTATGGTATTAAATAAAAATCTAGGATTATTTTTATTTTCTTCTATAAGAGTGGAGAGATACGTTGATCTAGCTACACTAAGAGCTTTCCTATAGTTCAGGATGCTCTCTTTCCATGCTATTTGAAATACCAACAATTTAGTTTGACGCCATTTACTCTCTAATTTCCGAACAGTCTGTTTTAAAGTGCGCGTGTGATCGTTATACCAGGGAGCGAGTTTCTTATCTCTAATAATTTTTCTTTAACTGAAGCTACATTATCTAAGGTACAACGAAATGTCGACTCTAAATATTCAGTCGCCTGATCGAGTTCTGTGGGGTCAGACGGTGGCCTAATCGAAGTTGGTAACTCTGGGAGATTACTGATAAAACTCTGTGTGGTATGTTTAATACGGTAGCGCGGTGCTGTGCTTAATTTATCACTGTGACACACTTCAATGGAGACAAGATAGTGATCTGAGATAATTTCAGACAGTGGAATTGTGAATACATTTCTTATAATTAATCCGAAGAATATTACTAAATCTAAAGTGTGACCTGCTTTATGAGTGGGTCCTACTACACACTGATTTACGCCTACGGAGTCCAGTATGGACATAAATGCTGTTCTCAGAGGGTCTTCTGGATTCTCAAAATGAATGTTAAAATCTCCAGCAATTAACACTTTGTCTACAGAAACGACCAGGTCTGAGATGAAATCTGCAAATTCACTAAAAAATTCAGAATACGGCCCTGGAGGTCTGTAAATTATAATTAGTGGAATCGACTGAGCTGATTTAATATACTTAAATAGACTTATGTTACTATAGAGAATTTCAAATGAGTTAAATTTGTGTCCGTGTTTTTGTACGATAGACAGATTATCATTATGAATAACTGCGACGCCTCCTCCTCTACCAGTTAACCGAGGCTGGTATATGTAGCTGTATCCAGGAGGACTAGCTTCATTTAGAGCTACATACTCATCCTGTTTAACCCATGTTTCAGTTAAACAGAGTATATCAAACGCCTGATCTGTGATAATTTCATTAACAATAACTGCTTTTGATGCGAGAGATCTAGTATTTAACAATCCTAGCTTCAGATCAGAGTGATCGGAGTTTGTGGTCTTTATGTTAATTAAATTATTGAAACAGACTTTCTGAGTCTTTCTACATTTTTGCTTAGATCGGGGAACAGACACAGTCTCAATATGGTGAACCCTGAGTGACGACTCTATGCAGCTAGCAGACGGTTGGTTTAGCCTGTCTGTCTGCTTCCTGGCCTGGGCTCTGGATTGTCACCGATTAACTAGACCTCTACTGAGACTATGAGCTATACTGCAGGAAATGAGAGCAGCACCTTCCCGAGTGGGATGGACACCGTCCCGCCCTAACAGGCCAGCTTTGCCCTCAAAGGTCTTCCAATTATCTATGTAACCCACATTATTTTTGGAGCACCACCTGGACATCCAGCGGTTCAGCGACCATAACCTGCTGTAAGCTATGTCACCACGTCTCATTGGGATGGGACCAGAGCATATTACTATATCGGACATCGCCTTCGCTAATTTAAACACCTCTGTAAAGTTACTCTTACTAACCTCTGACTGACGAAGGCGTATATCGTTAGCTCCAGCATGTACCACTATCTTAGAGAACCTGTGCTGTCCTAGAGCCCTAAGATTACCTGCTATGTCCGGTGCTCTGGCTCCCGGGATACACCTAACCACTGCCGCTGGCGCCCCTAAAGGTCTAGCTAATGTCACGTGCCTCAGTATAGAGTCTCCTATAACCAGAGCTCTTTCAGGTTTCTCAGCGGGTGCATCACTGAGGAGAGCAAACCTGTTGGACACGTGAGGCGCAGAGGAGGTGTGCTCCGGTGGGCTAGCCTTAGCGTTAGCTTTGGCTAAACGAGTATGCCGCCGAGTCGTCACACACTTGCCCCGCTGTGAGGGCTCTAATGCCGGAGTCGGGGGCTGTTTATCTCCGCCTGTGGCACCCAGACTGTCCGCTACAGGAATAACGCTGCTCTCACACTGTCTAACCCTCTTTAAAGTCTGGATGCGCTCCTCTAACGCTGATATCTTCTCCGTCAGAGTGCTCACTAACACACACCTATCACAAATAAAATTATCACTAATGACGGAGGAAGAATGTCTAAACATCCTGCACTCCACACACTGAACAAGCTGAATGGTAGACATGAAAACGTACCTCTTTGTCGGCATTAATGCCATTAAAATTAGTATTCTTCTTAAATTTTTATATCTCTTTATATCTCAGTCTGTACCTGTTTTTATTCCCAAATCTTACTTTGGCGCGTTAGACTCAATTATATCTTCTTACCTTTGGAAAGGTAAACATCCACGATTGAATAAGTCCCTACTTCAAAGATCTAAAAGAGACGGTGGCATGGCTCTACCTAATTTTCGTTTCTACTACTGGGCAGCAAACATTCGATCTGTCATCTTTTGGGCATATTTTCATAACCAACCTAATTGGCCTGCCTGGGTGGAAATGGAGATAAACTCTGTCAAAAACCTCTCTGTCTCTGCACTCCTTGGATCTGCACTCCCCATCCCCTCAATTAAATTAATCAATAACTCAGTTATTAGGCACACCTTGAGAGTATGGGCTCAGTTCAGAAAGCACAGCGGTCTTCTGGGCTTTTCTCTGTCCAGTCCTATCGTCTCTAACCATCTCTTCCAACCTTCTTTACATGATTCAGTGTTTCAGGAATGGTACAATAAGGGTATCAAGCTTTGCAAAGGTCTGTTTGTTGACCATAAGTTTGCATCGTTTGAACAGCTTTCCGAAAGGTTTAACCTACCCAATTCCCATTTTTTCAGATACCTGCAAGTAAGGCTGAATCCCATTTCTATTTTCTACCCCTTTCTATCCCTACCCCTCGCCCCTTCCCCTTGTCCCTTGAAACGAAGTGGAAAGGGGAAGGGTTTAAATATTTCCCCTAAGAAATGGGACACCACTACAACACTGTCATACATTGTCACTAGTTCCTAATGTTACGTTAGAGGACATGCGCCGATGTTTATCACACATTGCAATAAGAGAGAGATTACTCACTCCCAAAGTTTTTTCGCGCCGTATTTCATACCTATACATAATATAAATTACAAAACTGTGGTCACGTTGCAATAAGTAAGAATAGTGTAAGCACCGTTCATTTACATGTACACATATGGCCGTAAGCAAAACAAATAATGCGTTATCAAATACTGTGCAAACTGCCATGCTACTGAACTTTCATATTTGTTTGTAGCATGCAATAAAGTGTACTGTATGTGACATAAAAATATATATTTGTAATATCGTGCAATCGGTGCTATCCGCTAGCAAACTTTAGCGATTTTTTTGGAAACGTTTCTTTACAGAACATCACCATAAACACAAAACTAAGGTAATATACATATAATGAAAACTTGTCATACAAATCCTTATTAATGGCAAAAATTTACATTTATGGGTCTGGTTGCTCGAGTGAGCAGCCATGTTGAAAATTTCGCTTAGCCCTTCGTTTGAAGTGAAGTCCCGAAAAATCTTCGTTTGGAGGGCTATCTGGCCCTTCCCCTTCCCCCTACCCCTCCAACCAAAAGAGAAATGAGACACCCCTACCCCTTCACGTGAACGTGCCAAACGGAGGGGTAGGGCTATGTGTAGGGGTAAGGGGTAGAAATGGGATTCAGCCTAAGACACTTCATTCGCTCTTTAATACCAAATTTCCCTGAGGCTCCTGCAGCAAACATTCTAGATAATCTCCTCTGTTTGTCCCCGCTGCATAAAGGCCTAATATCCACTATTTATGGTGGATTGATGGCTTCGAGTCACACCCCTTTAAGCAAAATTAAAACTGCTTGGGAGAAGGATTTAAATTTGTCACTGTCAGATGATACTTGGAATTCAATTCTTAAACTTATCAACTCTACCTCCTTATGTGCCCGCCGCTCTCTATTACAGTTTAAGGTTGTACACAGGGCTCATTTCTCCAAACTTAAACTTTCCCGTTTTTACCCAGACATTGATCCTTGCTGTAATAAATGTAAAAGCGGAGAGGCGTCTCTTATTATGTACTGGACATGCCCGAATTTGGAAAAATTTTGGAGGGATGTTTTTAAAACCTTGTCGTATATATTGAAATGCAACCTTGAACCAGATCCTCTGATTGCTCTTTTTGGTATCGCTGGAGAGGAAGACAAGCGTCTAACTCCAGCTAAACAGCGTTTATAATCTTTTGCGACACTACTGGCCAGGCATTCTCTTTTATTCAAGTGGAAGGATGCCACGTCACCCACTCACGCCCAGTGGCTCAGAGATATCATGTCCTATTTGTCCCTGGAGATGATTCACTACTCAATCCGTTATTCAGACTTAAAATTTCAACAAGTGTGGGGGCCCTTCCTTTGCTTTTTTATATACATTTATAGTTCGATTCCCTTTTTATTTAATCGTTTATTTGTTTGTTTTCTTTTCCCTTTCTTTTTTTGTGTTGTTGTACGCAAAACCAAAAAAATCTCCAGGTTCTTTTTTCGTTTCTCTCCTTTTTTGTTACGCCTGGCATCTAGCCTTTCCTTATACATGTCAAGCTGGCTTGGAGTTAGGGAGGTGTGGGGTGGGTGCTATAGGGATTTATAAGGAGGTTTTTTAAATTCTGTATTGAAACATTGCATGTCTACCCTGTTTAAAATCAATAAAAATAGTTAAATTGGGGCACTAGAAGGTGTGACTTCAAGAAGTCTCCCAGACCAGCGTCAGCTACTCCCTGTCTTTCTCATCCGCGAAAAGCAGTCTCACCTGGTGCGAGCATTAATCGACTCAGGCTCTGACCGTAATCTAATCAATGCAGCCTCAGCCAAGGTCCTAGGAATCCCCTTCCTGCCCTTCGAGACCCACCTCAAGGTCCAAGCCATTGACGGGAGCCACCTTCATGATATCACTCATAAAACACCTGTTCTAGGCCTTTGGGCCTCGGGGAAACACTCCGAACAGATCCCTCTGTTCATCATGGAAGGATCCCACGCCACAGTCGTCCTGGGCCTGCCTTGGTTGATCCGCCATAACCCACACGTCGATTGGGCCAGGAACACCATCACCGCCTCAAGTCCAACAGCATTTTTGGTGGCCAACATTGAAGGAGGATGTGCTCAGATTTGTGGCAGCATGTGACATCTGTTTAAGGTGCAAGCACCACTCCTGCAGGTCTCCTCAGATCTTTACCGATTCAATCCCGCCCATGGTCTGACATTTCACTAGCTTTTGTTACAAGACTACCCATCTCCAACGGCCACACCTGTATCATGACCGTAGTTGACCGGTTCTCCAAGGCAGCCCAATTCAGTCCCCTGCCAAAACCTCCGTCCACAATGGAGACAGCGCAACTCCTGATCCTTCATGTTTTCAAGCTCCATGGCCTTCCCAAAGACATTGTCTCTAAGCGTGGCCCACAGTTCACCTCTCAGTTCTGGAAGGAATTCTGTAAGCTAATCAGAGCCACCCCTAGTCTGTCATCAGGATTTCACCCACAATTCAGTGGGCAGATGGAGAGGAAGAACCAGGCCCTCAAGGTCGCTCTGAGGTGCATGACCTAACGGGATGTCGCCTCGTGGAGCAGATTCCTGCCCTGGGTTGAATATGCCCACAACTCCCTAGTCTCGTCTTTTACCGGCTTGTCTCCCTTCCAGTGCTGCCAGCGTTACCAACCACCCTTGTTCCCCTCTCAGGAAAAGGAGGTCAGCGTCCTTTCTGTCCAAACCTTCATCCGCCGTTGCAGGAGGATCTGGTCTCAAGCCAGGAAAACGCTGCTATGACAAAGCAGAGCTTAAAACAAACAAGAAGACTTTAGACGCTCTCAGGCCCCCAAATACAGGATAGGGCAGAGAGTCATGCTCTCCACCAGAGACCTTCCTCTAAAGACCCTCTCTCGCAAGCTTTCCCATCGTTACTTTACCATAACCAAGATTGTCAAATCCTTGCGCTGTTAAGCTCTTGCTCCCCTCTATGATGCGACGGATAAATCCCACATTCCACGTGTCCCAGCTACGTCGTCTCGCCTCATGCCCCTGGTTGTTCCTCCCGCATTTGACCCGCGTGTCTGCCCTCCAACCACGCTTCCGTTTAACGTTACTGTTATTCATCTGCACTTCCGCATCTCCTCGTGACATAAACATTCACACTTGAAAACAATACTAAAAGAACTAAAAAGTTCCAGAGGGGTAGCGCCTGTTATTGCAGGACAGGGATCACCTACAGTATACCACTGTATTTTTCACTGCTTATATTTTTTTCCTTAGTTTCATTTTGTTTTATGCTATTTCATGTGTTATTTGCGTCTGCGTGAAATGTATGTGTGTGTGCGAAAGAGAGTAAGAGAGAGCCTGTGCACGAAAGAGGGCTTATATTGTGATTTGTCCAAGGTTACTAAAGCCTGGCTTTCGTTAATTTTACTTATGACTCAAAAACAATATGGCTTATTAAAGATGCACTGTTTTATTGGACATGGCTGTTTTGTTATTTTCAGCAAAATAAACACTGTCTATGGTTCCAATATACTGTGAACGTTTCAAAGTCATGATGTAATAGAGACAAGTCTCTTCAGATCCTTTCTGCACTAATGTTATCATGGTGTAAATTATTAACGTATTGATGTATTTTACTTGCGGACAAAATAGACCATGCGTCTGTTTAGTATTTCTTTTGAACAGCTGTGTTCATAGGTTTAATCAGCTATTTACAAGACAACGTTGATGCACTAACGGTTAAAGTGCCACAGGTGTGTGCTCATGCATTCGTCAGGTTTGCCTGAGCTGGCGTTAACACAGACACATTTGCACGCCGGTGTCATGTCTTGTCTTAGAGAGAGAGAGGAACGCAGGTGCAGGGAAAGACAGCTTATTTATTTAGATTCTTTTTCAGTTCAAACAAATAAATCAACAGAAAACAAAAAAACAAATAACGACTCTCTGGTCGTTCTGCCAGGGGCGGTCTGCAGGCGAGAACACTAGAAAACACGTAATCTCAGGAGAACTTATTCGAAATATATTTTCAACACAAATGATTGTCCTTCGGACCTTGCCTTGAACTTGAAGCTGACCGGCTACTCGCCGTTCGCCTGCAGATACCGCTTAACCCTGGGAGGAGAGGAGACACAGAAGGATTAGTTACCACATTCGGTTTGTGCGTGCACAACGGTGACCAGACAAAGTGGTGTGGGTTCGGCTGGGTTAAATAGTGCGACACATAAGGTAGACACAGGTGCTCTCCATTTGTGATTAGTGAGGGACAGTTACACACGCAGACACACTAGGGGGAGACAAAGCTACGGCTCAGTAATCCGGTGAGCCCGATCTTGCTCCCCAGGACTGAGGAGGTTTGGATGTGACAGCCGGCAGGTTGAAAGAACCCATCTTAGCACCATCTAACTGTCAGTAGTGGGCGGAGTCAGTACATTCTCCACTGAGATTTCTTATCTTACCTTTCTCACATTCCACTCCGCCTACGTTTGTCTTTTAATAAAATTCTTAAAACCCAAAGTATTTTTTTTAACTAAGAAAAAATAAATATGGGTCACTTAAGCACAAAATAGCACCGACGCAAATGATCAAGTGTTTAATTGTTGTTGTCGTTTTCTCAAACATGATTTTCCCAACTTTCCCCCAAGATTCAGACAGACTAAATTTTAGAATGCACACTTAAGAACCTAAAACACAAACACACACACACCAAAGAGCAAAGCGGAGATGCGCATTCACACCTCTGACCGTCTTTTGTCTTGTAAATGAGTATCCTCATTCACCTTCCAATCCCCCCCAGCGCACACACTCTTTGTTTGTACTGTACACTGTTGCTATGTTTGTTAGGGCACTTGATTATACACAGTACTTTAATGTATGGAACACTTACTTCCTGGTTTGTTGTATTTTAAATATTGCTTATTACCGTATTCATCAAAATAAGCAATATTATAATTGTGTAAATTATTAATGTATTGATGTCTTTTAATTAAGGACAAAAACAGACCATTCGCTTGTGTTTAGGACTGCTGAACAGCGGTGTTCAGAGGTTTAATCAATGCTTTACAAGACAACGGTTAAAGCATTTGTGGATGGAAAGGTGTCTGTGTGCGCTCCTGCATTTCTCCATTGGCTTTAACATAAACACATTTGTGCACAGACAAGTGTAAAGAACCCCTCCCCCCCGCCAAAAAACAAAAACACAGAGGCGCCATGTCTTAGTCAGTATACTCCTTTGAGCTTTCTCACTTTTTTATTAAAAAAAAAAAAATAATAATAATAATATATATATATATATATACACACACCCCTTTTTGATTGACAGCATGTCTTAAGTATACATCAGCGCTACAGACAGCGCGTCACTAGGCCATTTTTACATTTGTACTCAGCCCCCCTAAACATTCTCCATAAACTTCACATAAATTGCTGGTTGCCCATCGTCCCCTTTAAATTTCATATGAAAGTGTCGGCAGACTTCGGCTCCTCCCCGTCTTTCAGCGCGGGTCTTCAGTTCACCATCACAGAAAGAGGATTAAACCAAGGTGTGTGTTTTCCGATAAATTGTTATATCTGCATCAGTCCTTTCTCATAAATACAGTTTACAAAATATCATATTAATCAGTTAAATCTTCTCTGTGTTCACCCTCATCACTCCAGCTGTTTCCTCTAGTGAACATGAAGCCCTTAATACTGACTCTATGAACCTATAGTCTACTTCATAAAACAATCATGCCACTGCTGTTTTATTTGGAAAACCTAACTGTCTGTATAAAACAGTACACAGTGCATATGGCATTAACTACCATAGAGTTATGAACATAAATGATTAAAAATAGTGACAGACAGCATTCAGTGCTCTCGTTTAACTGTATAGCAGTGTGATTTACAGAGATAGAAAAATCCTTTTTTTAGTAATAAATATTGTATTAAATAATGTCCCAAATCGTAAAATACATTTATTAGCCTTAGAGTAGGGTTTTTGTCACTTTGACTTAGAAAAAGTTACTTTTTTAATGAATAGAAACAAACAAACAAAAAAGAATGATATTGTGGCATAGGCGGGGCAGCGGCTGACGACCGTCATGCTTCGCGGGAGGTTCGCTATGTATTCACCCTTTTAGGGACGTTTGTTTAGGTTAGCGGCTTCGGCCAAGTTTGAGTGTATGGGTATGTATGTGTGCTTGACCTGTATGTGTGTGTGTGCGTGCATTCTTTCTCTGTGTGTGCTATAACAGTGAATGTGCTACTCATGCTATACAGTGCTGTGTAGACAATAAACTACTCCCAGCCATTGCATTGGGCAGCAAGCAAGCTCACTCGTCTCTCCAACATCCTTTCCGGCAGTGAAAAACGCTACATTGGTGTCAGAAGTGGGATGTAGAAGTACGAGTTGGAGGACCTGTGGAGGATCCGCCAAGTAGCGGAGAAACTACGATGGAAGAAAGAGCATCTTCTGGGCGGAACCAGCACGAGCAAAGCAGCGTGACCAAAGCGGAGCGGCGAGATGAAGAACCCGGCACTGGATCTCGGAGCGGAGCCCAGCGTTGATGCTGCGCAACGTACAGCTCTGTGCGCCATCAGCCGGCGTTTTGACTTGCAGCTGCGCCTTCCTTCCAACAACGGCGCCGTCGAGCCCTACGCATTCTTCGACCAAGTGGAGCTAGCCGCCGACTTCGCAGACTGGTCCCCGGCTGAAACAGCCGTCAGAGTAGCACTCTCGCTGGAGAGCGACGCGCTCCGGGCGCTGGAAGACCTCCGGGCCGATGAGCGAAAGGACTGGGCAAAGCTACGAGAGTTGCTCCACCTCCGATTCGGCGCGGGTGACCGTAAAGAGGCAGCGTGCGAGGAGCTGGCGGTCCGCGAGCGGCACACGTCTGAGCCAATAGGCACGTTCGCCATGGACTTAAGAGGCCTCGCGCGCCGGGGCTATCCAGAGTTCGAGCCCGATAAGCAGGAAGAGCTAGCTCATCGCGCATTTCTCCGGGGGCTCCGACCGCTGCGGCTCCGCGAGCACATCAAGTTAGCGGCACCATCTTCCCTTACCGAGGCGCTGAACCCATAATGGCGGTGCATCACGGCGAAAGAGCCGAGCGACCGCCCGCAGCTCAGGGGCGCTCGGTAGGTGAATCTAGCCGGGCACAGGGCTACCCGTCACGGTTAGACAACAAGCAAGTCTCCGGGGTTTCGCGGCGATGCCGAGGCACAGGACCTCGAGACTACTGCTGCAACGTTCTCAGGTGCCGAGGACAGCGTACCCCAGCAGCCGTCTCTGTTCCCAATTCAACTTCCGTTCGGGACGTGTGGGAAATCGCGCTGGGGTTTACGTGGACTGTGTGCTGGACGGAGTCCTGCTGCGGGTGCTCGTGGACACCGTCTCCACTGTTTCGTTACTGCGCATTGGATTATTGGGACAAAACGAGCGCGTTTGCCGCCTGCCTGATCTAGCCTTTAACGTTCGCACCGTTTCTGGAAGCTGCATGAAGATACGGGCGTGTCGCACGGCTAAAGTAGACATAGGTGAACGCAGTTATTTTCATGACTTCTTGGTCGGGGAAATTGAGGATGACTGCGTGTTGGGGTTAGACATTTTGGAAAAGTGGGGTGCAGTGCTCAACTTGGCAGACGGGACTCTGCGTGGTAACTTCGGGGTAGCTAGGTTGACAACACCAAACAGCAGCCGCACGCGCTAGTAGCACACAGACGGGGGGCGTGAACTTCTGGTAGTCGCGCCAGGTAAACCTCCGGTAGCAGACAGAGCGGGAAACCTACACGCTGACGCAGACGCTTTATCCCGACGGCCGTGCAGCAAAGCACGTCTTCGGTACCGGCAGCGAGTTAAAGAGCATGTGTGCGGTTGTGACGAAGAACCCTCGACTCCGAACATTCTCCCCATGCAGCCCTCCGGACTCTCAGGTGTGGGTGTGTTCCTCCGGAAGGAAGAGAGGGCTCTCACCGAAGCTCATGTCTCACTGGGTGGGCCCCTGTACGGTAATTGCCCAGCTCTCTGATGTCATCTACCGGTTGCGTTGGCGGGGCGGGTGCGAGTTTTGCTCCACCGAGACCGTCTGGCGCCTTAACAGCCACACGCCGGTGAAACATCGAACATGAAGAGGCCGAACCGCCTCCGGGAAATGTTGCAGTCCTCCCTCCACCAACAAAAAGACTCCGGTGTTCACAACGCTAGTGCCGACCGCTTTCACGCCTCCGAGACTGAGAGAGTCATGGTGACCGGGTCGGTCACAGCTCGGGTGGGGGCAGTGTGGCGTAGGGGGGGTCGGCGGCTGACGACCGTCATGCTTTGCGGGAGCTTCGCTATGTGTTCACCCTTTTAGGGACGTTTGTTTAGGTTAGTGGCTTCGGCCAATTTTGAGTGTATGGGTTTGTACAGATGCCGCCTTTAAGACTGCGCGTGTTTTCCTGCGAGAGGCCGCAATTTAGCGCGCGGCGTGCTGCGACTTGCCGGAGGCAACATTCAGGAATTTAAAATAAATGTGTTGTGCTTCACTGAATATCCGCCAGATGGCGCATGGAAGGACTTTATCTAAAAGCCGGACCAAGTACAAATTAATTGTGTATAAGGTTAACCGTTAACCTAAAACAGTATTGTTTCCAATGCTGTAGCAAACATGAATTTTATTTTGTTTTACAACAGATATTTCATAATGAACGTGTGTATATGTGCTTCATGTTATTTTCATAATGATGAAATGAGATGCCCAAATTCGTGCTTTAAAAGTTTCTTATATAGTTTTTGTAATGTCTTAATACTGTAGGTACAAAATAATGAAAGACATGGCCATGCCGCGGTTTAAATGGTCTTGAAATTAATTTAATTTCCTGATAGTAGGCTATCTGATAGTGTTAACTATGCGAATGTCCTGATTCGTGAATATGCCAACATATATTATTTAAAACGAAAAATTGTGTCACCATCATCAGAAGACAGGAATGAACAATATATATATATATATATATATATATATATATATATATATATGGCGGCACGGTGGTGTAGTGGTTAGCACTGTCGCCTTGCACCTCCAGGGTCTGGGTTCGATTCCCGTCTCTATGTGCATGGAGTTTGCATGTTCTCCCTGTGCTTGGTGGGTTTCCTCCGGGTACTCCAGTTTCCTCCCACAGTCCAAAGATAGGCTAATTGGTGTTCCTAAATTGCCCGTAGTGTGTGATTGGGTGTGTGAGTGTGTGTATGTGTGTGTGCCCTGCGATGGATTGGCACCCTGTCCAGGGTGTACCCCGCCTAGTGCCCGAAGTCTCCTGGGATAGGCTCCAGGTCCCCCGTGACCCTGAACACAGGATTAAGCGGTATAGAAAATGAATGAATGAATGAATATATATATATATATATATATATATATATATATATACTGTATGTGTGCAGGGCCGTGCAGAGACGTTAAAAGGGGCGGGTGCTCAAAGTTAAAAACTCTAATCTAATATGGAACTGCATCATACTGTATGACTGTCATCAGGTCGGGACAATGCAAAGCAAATGTAGCCTATGTTTTACCTGATGGCGTACAATGTTGCTGTTGGTTATTATATTATTAGTAATCATTTTTAAAAATCTTTACACATAAAACACACAAACATGCACATGCAGTGCTTATTAAATGTTTAAACTGTAGAGATACAATAATTTTACTGCTGTAAAATGAGCATTTTATCTAATTTGAAATATAAACCTAATATTATCTGTTACTTAATATATTTTCTTTAAAAACAGTGTTTTTTTATATCATAAATATAATATTCCATAATTATGTGGATATCCATATTAGATGGCTTTTAGTGAAATAAAACTGTAACTTACTTTAAAACTAAACATGTTCCCTAAAACGGTGAACACAGAGCTACAGACCCCCCTGTAACCCCCTTACCCAGTTAGCTAGCAGTTAATGACCACCACTACTTGTGCAGTTCATAAAAGGACAGGTAATGTTTGTCGCGCAGTTGCACAAACAGCACGCTCATTTATTTAAATTCATTTGTTGTTATAGACTATAGTGTGCACTGTACACCCTATTTACTGTTTTTTACAGTCTGCACCTTCCAGTTAATTTGCCTGCTTCTCTTCCAGCTCCGCACCGCCCAGCCTGCAGAAAATGCTAGAATAACTAGAATATTTACAAAACTGAAAGGTTGTCTTATGAATAATAAAAACAACAACTCATAACTCAAAAAGATCATATTATGTTTTTATATATTTTTTAGATTTGTTAGGTTTTTTTTTTATAGTAAATGAACAGCTCTCTTCTCTCCAATCCACTCCTAAACCACAGTCTCCTATTTCCCTGTGCGTGCGCTGCAACCTGTGAATAAATACACGCAGCGGAGACATGAGCGAAATCTAATATCGGTTTAAATGGTCTTGACATGTCTTATTTAAAATGTAAAAATGTGTCGCCATCATAAATAGACATGAATTAACTATATATGCTGGACACAAACAGCAAAAAACATGATGAAAAGCAATAGGGCTTTTCATCATGTTTTTTGCTGTTTGTGTCCAACATTGATTAATTATTTCATCCATTGTTTGACCATGGCTTGGAATAAGAGCTGGAATGTGATTGTGAATTTATATATATATACAGTGGTGTGAAAAACTATTTGCCCCCCCTCCTGATTTCTTATTCTTTTGCATGTTTGTCACACAAAATGTTTCTGATCATCAAACACATTTAACTATTAGTCAAAGATACCACAAGTAAACACAAAATGCAGTTTTTAAATGAGGGGTTTTATTATTTAGGGAGAAAAAAAATCCAAACCTACATGGCCCTGTGTGAAAAAGTAATTGCCCCCTGAACCTAATAACTGGTTGGGCCACCCTTAGCAGCAATAACTGCAATCAAGCGTTTGCGATAACTTGCAACGAGTCTTTTACAGCGTTCTGGAGGAATTTTGGCCCACTCATCTTTGCAGAATTATTGTAATTCAGCTTTATTTGAGTGTTTTCTAGCATGAACCGCCTATTTAATCTCATGCCACAACATCTCAATAGGATTCAGGTCAGGACTTTGAATAGGCCACTCCAAAGTCTACATTTTGTTTTTCTTCAGCCATTCAGAGGTGGATTTGCTGGTGTGTTTTGGGTCATTGTCCTGCTGCAGCACCCAAGATCGCTTCAGCTTGAGTTGACGAACAGATGGCCGGACATTCTCCTTCAGGATTTTTTGGTAGACAGTAGAATTCATGGTTCCATCTATCACAGCAAGCCTTCCAGGTCCTGAAGCAGCAAAACAACTCCAGACCATCACACTACCACCACCATATTTTACTGATGGTATGATGTTCTTTTTCTGAAATGCTGTGTTACTTTTACGCCAGATGTAACGGGACACGCACCTTCCAAAAAGTTCAACTTTTGTCTCATCGGTCCACAAGGTATTTTCCCAAAAGTCTTGGCAATCATTGAGATGTTTTTGAGCAAAATTGAGACGAGCCTTAATGTTCTTTTTGCTTAAAAGTGGTTTGCGCCTTGGAAGTCTGCCATGCAGGCCGTTTTTGCCCAGTCTCTTTCTTATGGTGGAGTCGTGAACACTGACCTTAATTGAGGCAAGTGAGGCCTGCAGTTCTTTAGATGTTGTCCTGGGGTCTTTTGTGGCCTCTCGGATGAGTTGTCTCTGCGCTCTTGGGGTAATTTTGGTCGGCCAGCCACTCCTGGGAAGGTTCACCACTGTTCCATGTTTTTGGCATTTGTGGATAATGGCTCTCACTGTGGTTCGCTGGAGTCCCAAAGCTTTAGAAATGGCTTTATAACCTTTACCAGACTGATAGATCTCAATTACTTTTGTTCTCATTTGTTCCTGAATTTCTTTGGATCTTGGCATGATGTCTAGCTTTTGAGGTGCTTTTGATCTACTTCTCTGTGTCAGGTAGCTCCTATTTAAGTGATTTCTTGATTGAAACAGGTGTGGCAGTAATCAGGCCTGGGGATGACTACAGAAATTGACCTCAGGTGTGATAAACCACAGTTAAGTTATTTTTTAACAAGGGGGGCAATTACTTTTTCACACAGGGCCATGTAGATTTGGAGTTTTTTTTCTCCCTTAATAACGTAAACTTTCATTTAAAAACTGCATTTTGTGTTCAATTATGTTATCTTTGACTAATAGTTAACGGTTTTTAATGAGCAGAAACATTTAAGTGTGACAAACATGCAAAAGAATAAGAAATCAGGAAGGGGGCAAATAGTTTTTCACACCACTGTATATATATATATATATATATATATATATATATATATATATATATATATAGAGAGAGAGAGAGAGAGAGAGAGAGAGGTGTTTTAGGCAGAGACGTCTGCTCGGCCTTGTTAATTTTTTTTTAAACCCCCAATCCTACGAATTCCCCCATCAGCGAAACCTATCATGAATGAAAGGTGAGAAGAGGCATTACAGTGGGGGTTCTGTGGGTCTCCAAACTCAGAAGGCTACGTGTCAGCCGATAACTGCTCCTTTGATGTTCTGGTTACAGCGGGGCGCCGACTGCTGATGAGCATATAGAAGCCTGTACAAGCCAAGCTCTTCCCCAAAAAATTATGTGAATGTCTGCAACAATCACTAACTATTAAAATGTTTTTGTTTTTTTTGTAATTAAACACGAATATATAAATTATATTTTCTTTACACATAATATTTTCATTATATATACACACGGGCATCGCTAGGCCATTTTTAGGGGGGCTTTAGCCCATCGTCCCCTTTAAATTTATTTAAAGTATATTTCATATTTTTTATGTCTGCCAGTTTCCAACAAAAAGCAGCAGTATTGTCAAAGAATTAACAGATAAATATTTAATATTATTTGCACCCACACAGTTTATTCCATTGTCCAGCCTCATAGGTGTGTTGTTTATATTGCTAATCAATGTAAGTTTAAAGTTATTTGCTGTTTTCTGGTTACATTTTTCTGTTACATATATTTATATATACAGGTCCTTCTCAAAAAATTAGCATATTGTGATGAAGTTCATTATTTTCTGTAATGTACTAATAAAAATTAGACTTTGATATATTTTAGATTCATTACACACAAACTGAAGTAGTTCAAGCCTTTTATTGTTTTAATATTGATGATTGTGGCATACAGCTCATGAAAACCCAAAATCCCTATCTCAAAAAATTAGCATATCATGAAAAGGTTCTCTAAACGAGCTATTAACCTAATCATCTGAATCAACTAATTAACTCTAAACACCTGCAAAAGATTCCTGAGGCTTTTAAAAACTCCAATCCTGGTTCATTACTCAAAACCGCAATCATGGGTAAGACTGCCGACCTGACTGCTGTCCAGAAGGCCTTCATTGACACCCTCAAGCAAGAGGGTAAGACACAGAAAGAAACTTTATCACAATATGCTAATTTTTTTTTGAAGGACGTGTATATATATATATATGAAACATGACTGCCCCCTACAGATAATGAAGGGCAAAGCCGCGGCAAGTCGTGGGATCCCTTTTCTCGAAACGTGCGTTTTTAATGACGCCATCTGTATGTGTGCTTGACCTGTATGTGTGTGTGCGTGGGTGCTTTCTCTGTGTGTGCTATAACAGTGAATGTGCTGCTCATGCTATACAGTGCTGTGTAGACAATAAACTACTCCCAGCCATTGCATTGGGCAGCAAGGAAGCTCACTCGTCTCTCCAACATCCTTTCCGGCTGTGAAAAACGCTACAATATTAAAAAGATGCTTTGTTTAATTACATTAAAACAATGTTTGTCTATATTAATGAATTTGAATAAATAGCCAAGTAGCTATGAAATTTTAAGGTTTGAATAGAGAACTTACTGTCTTATTTATGTAGCTAGAAGACTAATTTAAACTAGATAACATGATCAAAGTTTTAATATTTATATTTAACTGTAGATGGAAGGTTTTTCAAGTCACATGAAAAAAAGATGTTCTATTCTTCAGGCCTGCTGTGCATTTGGAGACCTACTCCCATCTGACTTGAAAAACCTTCCATCTACAGTTCTCTGTTCAGTTCTACAGTTCAGTTCTCTGAAAGCGCAGCAGCCTCTCAGGCACATTAACACTGTGTCCCCAACATTGATTGAAGTCATTGCATCAGAAACTATTTTTCACATTTTTTATGTTTGCCAGTTTCCAACAAAAAGCAGCAGTATTGTCAAAGAATGAACAGATAAATGTTTGACACTATTGGCCCCCACACAGTTTATTCCATTGTCCAGCCTCATAGGTGTGTTGTTTATATTGCTAATCAATGTAAGTTTAAAGTTATATGCTGTTTTCTGGTTATATATTTTTTTTATTGTACCTGTACATAGAAAACGTTTTATACGGTAAACAGCATGTGTGATTAAGAAGACTCATTTGAGTACTGATTCTATGTTAAACATCTATGGGGCTGAGCCCCCCTTACCTAAAAATCCTAGAAACGCCCCTCAATCCGCATGGGACTGAACTCGAATCTCTGCAGCCTACAGAGATTCGAGTTCAGTCCCATGCGGGTTTGCAGGTGATTTTTTTTATGATAAAATTTAATTATAATAAAACATTTTATGATGAAGGTCTAATATGAGCTTACCCTGTTTCAGTATATATATATATATATATATATTGCTTAAATGTCATTAAAAATGCTTATCAGTCTGTGTCTGGTTCTTTTATATTAAAATGTCAATATTTAAAAACTATCAAAGATGGAACAGTTTAAGTCTTTGTTTCCCCTAAAGTGTCAAACGTTTTGCAGTTCTCTGTTCAGAATATACAGTAGACCTGACCAAACATCATTCTAAAGCTGTTGCACTGTGACGTCATTCCTACTGCAGCTCCCTCAACAGCTTGTTCAGGCTCCTCCAGTACTGTAGCTCCAAAAGGCCAAGCGTCACCCGTCTGACCCCCCAATCCTCCACAGTGTAGCTCTGCTTAAAAGACAACAGGAGAATTTAGTGAAGACAAAAATAAATAACTTTTACACAATATTTAGTTGTGATAAAAATAAAAGATATTAATAAACCTATTTATCACAGAGTGTGTAAAATACTGTTTTGGGAATTCTGGAATGTAAATAAACTGCCTGTACTAATGTTAACCAGCGAACTGGTGTTAGCCACTGTCTGTCTGTATTATCGTCTGCATTAAATTAACCGAGAATTTACTTAATGCGGTTTTCACACAAAGAAGTTAAACAATATAACACTCGTATTGTTGCATTCGAGACTTGCATTAGTTCATCTCTGAAGCCAAACTATAACTGACAGAGTATTGAAGAGAGTACAAAAAAATCATGTTAAAATCACGTGATTGCAACTCAGTGCAGCTAAAGTGCTGGCTTGTGTTAATGTGTTCTTGAGAACAAAAATAAATGAATAAATAGGGCTTTAATGGGCGTGGTTACTGTGAAATCTTGACACGCCTTTCTGGCAGGAGAGGGAGGGGGATCATGCCACCCAAAGGGCAGCCACATGCCATTCACACGGCCACGGCTATTTCAAGTGGCTCCTACTGTACGTACTACTCGTATTTCAAGACCTTGCTGGTTTATTTAAAAAAATTGCTTGTCTTGCAAAATACTTGCAAACAAAGTTACCAAGGTTTCACTGTGCTTGTCAATACTGAGTTCTGGTACCAGTACCTAGCATTGTCCAAAAATACAGCATGAACAGCTTCTTTTTTTTTTCTTTCTGTTTTAAGGTAAAAAAAAAATATACAGTGGAACCTTGTGGAAAACTTGGTCTACAGTTGTTTTGCAAGACGAGCAAAATTAGAAAAATAAATTGTAACTTGATAAACGAGTGAGGTCTTGACAACAAGTAGTATGCATGCGCTTTGTGTGCTGATGCCACATGATCACAACTGAGCCAACGGTTCATATCTCGCACACTCTGCGGTATTGTGGATAATCATCTTCCATGCTCAGTTCCAGTGCGTGCTTGTCACTCGTATAGTCAACATCCGTGTGTGCATGTGAAGGTCATTCTACACAGTAGGCCACCTCCTCTCCTTCTCTCCTCTCTTGTCTTACTTCAGCCATGATTCTTCTCAAATGTAAAATGCAGGTTAATTTGTTTTATTTTCAGCTTTTATATTGTGTTTTAAATATGTAAGAGCCATATCACATATGTTATGTAAGATGGATCTGCAGAATTTGTTGTTGTTTATTTTATTTTATTTGTTTTTAATTCACTTCATTCTACCTTATTCTATTCATTAGTTAAGAATTAAGCATTAAGTTTATTACATAAGCCATAAGCTTTAAATTTGTTAGTTAAGCATCCATTTTGACAATCGTAAGTTGGTCTGTGATGTCATCATGACATGTATTTCTATGACTATCGCATGATAGAAAAGTCAGTTTAGATGCGGAAGGCTACGGAAACACAAGCTTTTGACCGTAAGCTACCCGTAAGCAGATATATACAACAAAAGTGTTGTTATATGCGTAAGATACAGCAAATAGGTTGTTGTAAAAGTCAGAAATTTGCAAGATACAGCAACTGGTGTCTGTAACCACAGTGGATTTACTCAAGACTACTGCATGAAGTGTTGATTCTTTGATGCTGACAAAATAAACTACAAGAGACAAAGAGATCATCGGACTTCTGTTGTTGTGAGTCAAACTTCAAATTAAAGATATGCGTCAAAACTAGTGAAATAATATGTCCGCATCTACAAATTATTTTATATGAAAATTTCTGGGTTGGATGAATCATCTTTCCTTTATTGAATTGCCATTATTTCTTATGGGGAAATTAACTTTGATATACAAGCACGCTTCCGGAACGAATTATACTCACGTTGGCATCAAAGTTTAACTGTATTTTATTACATGCAGTTTTTCTTATTGGAAATGCCATATACTATTGCTTACTGTCATGTCTCGTGTCGGATAGCAGACGCAGATGCAGGATTGTCAAGCAAACTGATGTTTATTTATGTGTTTCCACCAACATAAATCTTTTTCTCTAATAACACAAAAACATAAGTAATGGTGCTCTGCGCCGTGGGCCCAGTTCGGCGTGCCAGCAGTCCTTAATACGATGCAGAGACGGGCGTGGGATGTTTCAAAAGCAGTCAGTCCTAAAAACACCCAAGGGGTTCCAGTATTCCAAAACAAACAGAGATCATCCAAAGACGCTTTAGTACTAGTGCACAACGGTGGACTGACAGGTGGCTATGGGGTCGGCTGGTTTAAATAGGGACACACAAAGGGGATAAACAGGTGAATCTACTTACTGCTAATGGTGCGTGACATGGACATACAGACACACTAGGGGGAGACAAAGCGGCGGCTCAGTAGTCCGGGGAACCAGATCTTCTTTCCTGAGGCCGCGGTGGTCCAGATGTTACAGTACCCCCTCCCCCAGAACCGGCCTCCCGAGGGAGGCGAGGGCGCCCCCTTCGCGTGGCCGGAGGGAGCGAGGACCTACCCAGTTGATGGGGCTGACGTCGGGCGGGGCGACCAGTAGTTCTTTGACTCGGAACGCGGAGGCGCCCCCTATGTCCACAGCCCCAGGGAGTGAAGGCTCCGCTGCTCCTTCGTCCAGCGGACCCCGGACCACTGGCCTGAGAAGAGAGATGTGAAAGACAGGGTTAATGCGTAAATGTGTAGGGAGTGTGAGTCTATATGCTACTGGGTTCACTTGTGCTGCAATGGGAAATGGACCGATGAATCTGGGGGAGAGTTTCTTGCAGGGGAGGTTAAGGTGAAGGTCCCGTGTCGAGAGCCACACCCGATCGCCTACCTGGAGCGGAGGACTTTCCCGTCGTCGTTTATCGGCATATTTTTTGAAACGCTGCACGGCTCGGGAGATGGTTGTGTGTGCGTCTCCCCACACTCTCTCCGCTTTTTTAAACCACTCGTCCACCATAGGTACATCGGTGGGAGTGGCATCCCAAGGACACAGTGGGGGTTGGTATCCTAATATACACTGAAACGGCGTTAGGCCGGTAGAGGAATGGCGGAGTGAATTTTGTGCATATTCCGCCCAGAGTAGACAGTCCGCCCATTCGTGTTGTCTGCTGCTACAATATGCTCGAAGATATCTCCCGAGTTCTTGGACAGTCCGCTCTGCCTGCCCATTAGATTCGGGGTGATAGCCTGACGTGAGTCCCCAACAGTGGGAACTGTGGTCCCCAACTTCTGAAAGAAAGCTCTCCAGACCTTGGCGATAAATTGGGGGCCACGATCGTAAATGATAGGGGATGCCATAGCAACGAAACACTGAAGTGAATAGGGTTTCTGCCACCTGGAGGGCTGACGGAAGGGAGCAAAACGGGACGAATCTACATCCCTTAGAAAATCTATCTATTACTACGAGTATCGTGGTGTACCCGTTCGAGACCGGCAGGTCCGTGACAAAGTCCACTGCGATATGGGACCACGGTCTGTTCGGTACCGGGAGGGGCGTTAGTTTACCAACTGGTAGGCTACGGGGGCTTTTGGTAGTCGCACATGTGGCACAAGACAAAACGACCTTTTTCACGGTTTCTCGCATTTTTGGCCACCAGAACTTTGGTTCTAACAGGTGGTTAGTGCGTGTAACGCCGGGATGTCCCGATGCTAGGCTCGTATGAGCCTCGACCGTCACACGCTCGCGAAGTGACTCCGGCACGTAGAGTCGGTTCGGAGGGCAACTTCTAGGCACGGGGTTGGACCGTGCCCACTGAGCTATCTCCGCCTCGAGATTCCACATAACCGGTGCCATTACGAGTGACGAGGGCAGAATTGGCTCCTGATTGGCTCCGGCGATGGATAATAGCGGGAGAGCGCATCCGATTTGATGTTTTTTGAGCCGGGGCGGTACGTTATAATAAACCTGAAACGCGTGAAAAAGAGTGCCCAGCGGGCTTGACGTGAGTTCAGTCTTTTTGCCTGTTGGAGGAATCGAGGTTACAGTGATCCATGAGTACCGTGAATGAGTGTTTCGCCCCCTCCAGCCAGTGTCGCCACTCCTCTAACGCCGCTTTTACCGCCAGCAGCTCTCTGTTACCGATATCATAATTGCGCTCGGCAGGTGTTAATTTCCTAGAAAAGAAAGCGTACGGGTAGAGTTTCTCGGGGTGGCCTTGGCGCTACGACAGCACTGCTCCTAACCTCTCCTAACGCATCGACCTCTACTATAAAGGGCTTATCCGGATTCGGTAATTTTAAAATAGGCGCTGTGGTAAATGCTGTTTTGAGACGTGCTGGGAACTCGCGGAGGCGTTTCGGTTTACCCTTTGTAGTGAAGTGAGTGGTGCTGCCACCATGCTGAAGCCCCGGATAAATCGCCTATAAAAATTGGCAAACCCCAGGAATCTCTGTAGCTCCTTCACTGTCGTGTGTTCCGGCCATTGTTGCACCGCCTCGACCTTGGCCGGCTCCATTTCGAACCCCAGTGGCCCTATGTGATAGCCGAGAAATGCCACCTCCCGCTGATGAAATGTGCATTTCTCCGCCTTCGCATAGAGCCCGTGTTTGCGCAGACGATGAAGGACGGCCGTTACATGACGGACGTGTTCTGCATATGACCGTGAATATACTAGGATGTCATCTAAGTATATTATGACAAAACGGTTATACATATCCCGAAACACGTCATTCATGAACCCCTGAAACACCGCAGGTGCGTTTACCAGTCCATATGCCATCACGTTATACTGGTAATGACCAGATGTAGTGCTAAACGCAGTCTTCCATTCATCACCTTTGCGCACACGAACGAGATTATATGCGCTGCGGAGGTCGAGTTTGGTGAAAATGGAGGCGCCTCGGAGCTGATCGATTGCGGCCGGACCCAGGGGCAGTGGGTGCTTATATTTTATTGTTACTGCATTGAGCCCACGATAATCAATACAGGGTCGTAAGCCCGCCCCCTTTTTTTTCTATGAAAAAAAACCTGCCGACGCAGGAGACGTGGACTTGCTGATGAGCCCCTGCTGGAGTGCCTCGCTCACGTATTCCTCCATGGCCCTGGTTTCCTCCACTGACAACGGATAAATGCGTGAGCAAGGTGGTGTTTTGGGGAAAACACCAGCAGCAGCTCGATTGCGCAGTCCCACGAACAATGAGGGGGAAGTCGTGCAGCTGCCCTAACACTAAACACATCATTAAAGTTCGCATACTCTGATGGCACATTAATTTTCTGTAGGGCATTCGGGCTTTCTACGGTGGTTGTTTGGACCGTCACTATGGGCGGTTTACATAATTTCGCGTATCTAGGGGACCATGATGTGACGCTTGACTGAGTCCAATCAAAATTAGGATTATGGGCACTAAGCCAGGGGAGACCTAGCACGACGGAATGACGAGACTGAGGAAGTACGAAGAATTTTAGCTCCTCCGTGTGGTCGGGAAATGTTAATCGTAGTGGCGCTGTTATTAAGTGAATAGGCGATTGTTCTAATTCACAGCCATCTAGAGCTTTGACTGATGTTACACTTACCTGATCAAATTAACAGAAAATGTTTTTTAGTAGATGGAAAATCACCTCCTCTCCATTTGTTATTTTTTTTGAGGTTCTTCATTATCATGGCAGCCGCTCATAAACAACAACAAAACAATGTTTTACATTTAAACAAGAGAAAATTTATTATATGTTAAAAAAAACTTACATATACACTACTCACAATAAGTTAGGGATATTGTTATTTAAATGAGTGCTTTTCCCATTTGCTCTGAATTTGAATGAAATACGTAAAAGTTCCCTTTGATATTACTAATAATGTATGAGAAGAAACACCATTTTCATTAGTTTAATATTTAGTAACCCAAAAAATGAGACAATAACAGGGATAGCCCCAAATAACAAAAATTCTGTTAAAAATATGTCAGTAGCGGGTGTTTCCACCATTTGCTGCAATGGCAGCTTGACAGCGACGTCTCATGATCCTCACTAGACTCATGATGTTGTTCTGAGGCAATGCGTTCCACTCTTCCACAAGTGCAACACGCAGTTCTGCCAGGCCACGTGGGGGTGGGGAACAATCATCCAGTCTCTGATTCAACTGGTCCCAGTGTTCTATGGGGTTCAGTTCAGGGGACATTAATGGCCATACCATATGAGGCACTCCAACTTCCTGAAGTCGAGCTGTCACAATTCTGCCGCGATGTGGTAGTGCATTATCATCCATGAACAGAAAGTTGGGGGTGTGCTGGCTAAATTGGGGGATGATGATGGGTTCTATGATGTCTCTGATGTAAGAACGTGCAGTGACTGAGCCAGGTACAATAACCAAATCTGTTTTGTGCTGACTGGTGATGCCTGCCCAGACTGTTGCACCAACTCCATCAAAGCAAACCCTGGGGACTATGTTGAACTCAGCGTATCGCTCAGGTTGCCTTCTTCAGCAATGCTGAGGAAACTCATCAGTGAACAGGATGATAGACCATTGCTGCATTGTCCAGGTCACATGGTCTTGTGCCTCCACTGCAAACGTTCACGGCGGTGTCTTGGTGTCAGTGGAATCGCCTGCAATAGTCGTCTGGCATTCAAGCCAAAGCGGTGGAGTCGCTTGCGAACGGTTTGACTGGAAACACTAGTACCCCTCGCATCTCGTAAACTGGCCTGCAGCTGTGTGGCAGTTGCATAACGATGTCTGAGTGTATAGGTCCTTAGGTACTGGTCACCGTTGCGGTCTGTCACTCGTGTGGCTCCACTCCTGGGTCTGTCATGAACTCTGCCAGTAGTTCTGTGCCTTGATGCAAGTCTGCTGATGACACTTTGAGACACACCAAGTTCACGAGCAACATCTGACTGCCTGCCACCGACCCGAAGGTGCGCCATGGCCAGGTGGCGCTGCTCGTTCGTTAAGTGACATCGTGTGTTCATGGCTGTTTGAATGATGAACTTAAAATGACTTACTGACAATAACAGCTTTTTATACCCACAGAATGTTAAAATTGATGCCACATTGAAAAAGGTTGTCTTTTGGGATTGGCCCTAATATAAGTCACACCTGTACACAATGAGATCTGAAGTGAAACAAACACAGTATGTATGACATCCACTAAGTCTCACACAATATCTCTAACTTATTGTGAGTAGTGCATATATAAAGAATGACATCCATCTGCTATCTCTGTCATAAACATTTTAGAAAAGTACAGCTGTGTTATGAGAGTTTCTGTTTAATAAGGGCAGTTTCATGTACAATGTGATTATATTTTCTTAGCAGAAGTTTAGAACAACGTTGCACTTTGTGTTTATCAAACATACAGTA
Source organism: Channallabes apus (assembly GCA_030522415.1). NCBI lineage: Eukaryota > Metazoa > Chordata > Actinopteri > Siluriformes > Clariidae > Channallabes > Channallabes apus. Next base: position 8,380,780 of record CM060116.1, read on the forward strand.
ATAAATAAATATTGTATTTCACTTTAACTTTTTCACTTGTTTCAAAGAATACAGTCACTGTCAAGCAAGCAAAACATAGGCAGATTGAAAGTTGTGCTGCTAAGCTAGATTAGCAAGCCAGACAGACTAGAGATAGTACTGCTTTTCCTTGCTGATGTTAAACTGGGAGGGGAGAAACAAGGTTCCATTACAGCTTGTAATCAAAGTTTCCAACACTGACACCGAGTACATGAGTGCAGCATTGAATCGTATGTTTGGATCCAAAGAGCTTTTTGTTCCTGAGCACATTCGATCTGAATAGATTTAGGAGTTTGGACCCTTAAATATAATATTTTTATGAATGTAGTTTGTGATTTCTACCTATGGGATGCTGCTGAATTCTCAACTCAGGTTGGTCAGAAGTGCTTCGGTAATGTTTTGAACCAAAACATTGTCTGACCAAAGTTAGAGCTCTTATTCAGCCGACACACTAGATAGGTTTTAGTTTTAAGTTTTAAGTAACTATTCATATGTGTTTTTTTTATATATATCTTTGTAAAAGTATATGCTGTTATTTTAAATTAAGCAACTTTTAGCTAGCTGAGCGCTGCTGTCACAATTGATGTGACCTCTCCATGACTCAGAGCCACTTCCTGGGTGTGTAAACCGAGTGTTTGCTGATGCCGCTTCATGATTCATCATTCCCGAGCCCCTAAGGCTGGAGAGAACTGCAAGCACGGAGCTGAAGTAAAAGTGTGAGTGCAGCTGCCAGGGAGGGCAGGAGAAAAGGCTGTCAGCACGATGTAAAACTGATGGATGATCTGGGAAGCAGAAATTCTGCTGGCCCCCTGACAGGGGGTTCCTCAGACGCGCTGCTCGGGCTGAGTAATGAGCACCGTGGAGCAACACTGTGCTGATTGCAGTCAGAAATCTCTTTCACGCACACAAAAGTAATTCACCGCAGAGCTGTTAGCACTGAGGAGCGATCCATCTGCGCTCACCTCGGCCGCCCGCCACACGTTTGCTCACAACAGGGTTTCTATGGAGACAGGAGTTTTATTTATTAAAATCACAGCCAGATTCATTCCTCCTCCTGGAACAGAGACACCATTGCTGTCAAGAAAGTGACCTCATTGAATTTAGCGTATTAGTTATTATTCTTAAATTTTGAATTTCTGTGCTACAATATTGAGGCCAATTTTGTGTTTGCGGGTGTGTGTTTAGTTCAGAATTTGATTATCATGAGTGTGTCTGTTTCTCCATGTCCCTGTTTATCGTGATCTGCCAAGTTTACAGGCAGATGTTTGCTTCTTTTATTTACAGACTGTATGTCAGATTTCACACAAAATCCTTGTAATGAATACATGTGTACATCTTGCCTCATGTTTTGTTAAGCCATGTCATCAAATGTTAAGGAAACTATTTTGTTGTAAAGTTGACATGTTTTATACTGTATCTTTTTATGGCACAATAAAATCACTCAGAATTTGGATCAGGGCCTGTTTGTTTATTAATCTGAATGTGTTGGGGCTTGACTTTTTTCAATTAAACTCTGATTTGATTCAGTCAGATTAGTTAATATCCATGTATCTTTTATAAATTTTATGTGTAGCTCAAATGAATGATTCAGCGTTTGCTTCTAACTGACTCTGAGCTCATCTATTTTACTCTGAGCTTGTAAGAATAAAAGAAAGTACATTGGTCACATCGTCTGTACATTGGTCAAAACTCGCTCTTTCAATTTTCGTCTTTATGTTTTATACATTGGAGGACCCGAAACCCATATCCAAAACTTTTCTGTCTGTATGTCTGACTGTCTGTCTTGATGGTTGTTTGTATATCTGTCTAGCCAGATTTTGTCACAGCATCACACAAAACTGGCTGGACAGATTTTAATAAATCTTTAGCAGTTTTTCTCTGGTAATCTGGCTTACCAGGTAATAACTTAACAGTTCTATTCAACATTTTTATTTAATTTATGGTGCAGGGTTAACTTTAGGCAAATACCCGAGAGCGTACTTCACATGCATCAAACTGTGGGCGCACCTTAAATTGACTGCTGGACAGAATTTATTGGGAATAAGGGAAACATAAAGGCGTGTAGATGTCCAGCTGTTTTCTCTCAAACACACTTTCATGTTTTTACTTGCGGACACACACACAAACACGCACACGCACACACACACACACACACACACACACACACACAAGAATGAGTGTGACTGGATTTTTAACCACAGTGTGCAGTAGAGGTGAGAGTTTGTCCTACTGCACATGGCATGTTCCTGTCTCTCTTTGACTTCTGACCCTTATAAATCAATGCCCGTAGCACCATAGTGCTTACTAGCTGTCATGCACACTCAATCTGCAACCGGCACTAGGACACGGAAGTAATGCGGTTGCCAACCAGGAAGTATAAGAGGAGTAAACAAGCCACAGTACAGCGCTCAGTCATTGAGTTCTTGGCCCATGTCGGTTCAGATCACCTGTCTACCATTTCGTGAGTACTCACTTTCTTGGGTCTACTTTCTGATTAGAGTGTGTGTTTATAGGACGCGGGTTAAATTTGTGTTTTTCCCTTGCTCCGCTTATGTGAGAGTCCTTAAACCAAATCGCATGGTTATCCTGCCTACTCGCTTGCTTCCGCGTTTGGGTTTACCATCCACGCTACAAAGGGCTAACCGCTAAGTGTGCTAACTCTTCTGATCATCCGGTTAGTTCATGACACTAGCTGTTAATGTAGATAAGCTTTCTGTTATATATAATGCACATGAAATTTATTTAGTTTGGTGTAAATCTGGTGATGGGTGGTTTGTCTTTGCTTTAGTTTTAGTCAAAGTGTTTGACATCACAATACAGTCATAATCAAAGCAGCTTCACTACCCGGTTAGATACGCATTTATATTTTACTCAATCATATGCTTCTTGATATGACTCTTTCCGGTGGGGGAGGCAGGGGGCATCCTAAATAGATGCCCAAGCCACCTCATCTGGCTCCTCTCGATGCGGAGGAGCAGCGGCTCTACTCTGAGCCCCTCCCGGATGACTGAGCTTCTCACCCTATCTCTAAGGGAGAGCCCAGACACCCTGCGGAGGAAACTCATTTCGGCCGCTTGTATTCGCGATCTTGTTCTTTCGGTCACTACCCACAGCTCATGACCATAGGTGAGGGCAGGAACGTAGATCGACCGGTAAATTGAGAGCTTTGCCTTTTGGCTCAGCTCCTTCTTCACCACGACGGACCGATACAGAGCCCGCATCACTGCAGACGCTGCCCCGATCCGCCTGTCGATCTCCCATTCCATTTTACCCTCACTCGTGAACAAGACCCCGAGATACTTAAACTCCTCCACTTGGGGCAGGATCTGACTCCCAACCCTGAGAGGGCACTCCACCCTTTTCCGGCTGAGGACCATGGCCTCAGATTTGGAGGTGCTGATTCTCATCCCAGCCGCTTCACACTCGGCTGCGAACCGATCCAGTGAGAGCTGTAGGTCGCAGGATGATGAGGCCAACAGAACAACGTCATCTGCAAAAAGCAAGACCCAATCCTGAGCCCACCAAACTGTACCCCCTCAACGCCCTGGCTGCGCCTAGAAATCCTGTCCATAAAAATTATGAAAAGGATCGGTGACAAAGGGCAGCCCTGTTGGAGCCCTACTCTCACCGGAAACAGGTCCGACTTACTACCGGCAGTGCGGACCAAGCTCCGACACCGGTTGTACAGGGACCGGACAGCCCTTAATAGGGAATCCGATATCCCATACTCCCGGAGTACCCCCCACAGGACTCCCCGAGGGACACGGTCAAATTCCTTCTCCAAGTCCACAAAGCACATGTAGACTAGTTGGGCAAACTCTCATCCACCCCCGGGGCCTCGCCACCACGGAGCTTCCACGGTAAGACTCCTTCTTCAGCTAGATGGCATCCCTCACCGCCGGTGTCCACCAATGGGTTCTTGGGTTGCCACCGCGACAGGCACCAACCACCTTACGGCCACAGCTCCGGTCGGCCGCCTCGACAATGGAGGCATGAAACATAGTCCATTTGGACTCAATGTCCCCCACCTCCCCCAGGATGTGGTTGAAGCTTTGCCGGAGGTGGGAGTTGAAGCTCGTCCTGACAGGGGACTCTGCCAGACGTTCCCAGCAGACCCTCGCAATATGTTTGGGTCTACCAGGCCTGACCGGCATCCTACCCCGCCAACGAAGCCAACTCACCACCAGGTGGTGATCAGTTGACAGCTCCGCCCCTCTCTTCACCCGAGTGTCCAAGACATGTGGCCGCAAGTCCGATGACACGACCACAAAGTCGATCATCGAACTGCGGCCTAGGGTGTCCTGGTGCCAGGTGCACATATGGACACCCTTATGCCTGAACATGGTGTTCGTTATGGACAATCCGTGACGAGCACAGAAGTCCAATAACAAAACACCGCTCTGGTTCAGATCGGGGGGGCCGTTCATCCCAATCACGCCCTTCCAGGTCTCACTGTCATTGCCCACGTGAGCATTAAAGTCCCCCAACAGAACGATGGAGTCCCAAGAAGGGACGTTCTCTAGCGCCCCTTCCAGAGACCCCAAAAAGGGTGGGTACTCCAAACTGCTTTTAGGCGCATAAGCGCAAACAACAGTAAGGATCCGTCCCCCCACCCTGAAGGCGGACGGGGGCCACCCTCTCGTCCACTGCGGTGAACCCCAATGTACAGGCCCCAAGCCGGGGGGCAATAAGTATGCCCACACCTGCTCGTCGCCTCTCACCGGTGGCAACTCCTGAGTAGAAGAGAGTCCAGCCCTTCTCAAGGAGACTGGTTCCAGAGTCGAGGTGAGTCCAACTATATCTAGCCGGAACTTCTCAACCTCACGCACTAGCTCAGGCTCCTTCCCCGCCAGAGAGGTGACATTCCACGTCCCTAGAGCCAGCTTCTGCAGGCGAGGATCAGACCGCCAAGGCGCCCGACCTCTTTGGCCCCTCCTACAGGTGGTGAGCCCATGGGAAGGGGGACCCACGTTGCCTCTTCTGGCTGTGCCCAGCCGGGCCCCATGGGTGCAGACCCGACCACCAGGCGCTCACCATCGGGCCCCACCTCCAGGCCTGGCTCCAGAGGGAGGCCCCGGTGACCCACGTCCGGGCGAGGGAAAACGTTTTCCAAGGGTTTTATTCATCATAAGAGGTCTTCTGAACCACTCTTTGTCTGTTCCCTCACCTAGGACCAGATTGCCATGGGTGACCCTGCCAGGGGCATGAAGCCCCCGACAACATAGCTCCCAGGATCATTGGGACACGCAAACCCCTCTACCACGATAAGGTGGTGGTTCAAGGAGGGGTAACTGGTATGTATTAGAACCAAATCAGAGTGCAGATTTTGTGCCAATGCACATGAAAAAAAATTTCCCCACTGTGAAAATACACGTGAATGCGAGTTGGAAAGTTCTAATAATATAAATCCAACTAATCTTTGTAGTAATGTGAGTGTCCAACTCAGGAAATGAGACCATCCGCATGAATACCGTGTGTACACAGTAATTACAGTTGCTCTGAAAGCAGCAGGTAGTGTTAGCTCGCTATGCGAAACACGATTAAATTATGTGTGTGTTCTAAATTGTGGCTGTATTTCACCTAAGATGATTATTATTATTAGGTATTATTTGCACATACAGTATGTACAGTATATAATTTTCAGACATCCATAGATTTATTTGTTAAACCTCTTTAAAAAAAATGTGTGTTAAAACCACTATGAGTGCAAGCCATAGTGATTGGATCAGATTGTTTTATATAGTCCATATTTTTCAGAGGATCACCAAAAAAGTTACGCTTTTGCAAATGTAACCTTGCCAGGGTTGAGTATATCTATTTTGTGTGTATAGCTAATTTTAAAGGGAAGGCTTTTGAAAGCAAACCCTGCCTGGTCTGGCAACTTTGTGCCACACACCTGTCTATATAAGGTCCCACAGTTGACAGTTCATTTCAGAGCACAAACCAAGCATGAAGTCAAAGGAGTTGTCTGTAGACCTCAGAGACAGGATTGTCTCGAGGAACAAATCTGGGGAAGGTTACAGAAAAATTTCTGCTGCTTTGAAGGTCCCAATGAGCACAGTGGCCTCCATCATCCATAAGTGGAAGAAGATCGAAAACACCAGGACTCTTCCTAGAGCTGGCCGGCCATCTAAACTGAGCAATCGGGGGAGAAGGGCCTTAGTCAAGGAGTTGACCAAGAACCTGAGGTATCTCTACCTGAGGTACAGAATGGTCACTCTGTAAGAGCTCCAGAGGTCCTCTGTGGAGAGAGGAGAACCTTCCAGAAGGACCTCTGCAGGAATCCATCAATCAGGCTTATATGGTAGAGCTGGCCAGACGGAAGCCACTCCTGAGTAAAATGCATATGGCACCCAGCTTGGAGTTTGCCAAAAGGCACCTGATGAAGGACTCTCAGGCCATGAGAATTCTGAACAGAATTCTGAGGTCTGATGAGACTCTCTGGCCACTCAACCATATAGGTGGATTGCTTTCTCAACTTTTTTATTTTTAATAAATCTGCAAAAATCTCAAGTAAACATTTTTCATGTTGTCATTATGGGTGTTGTGTGTAGAATTCTGAGGGGAAAAAACTCATTTAATACATTTTAAAATAAGACTGTGACATAAGAAAATGTGGAAAAAGTGATGCGCTGTGAATACTTTCCGGATCCACTGTTGGATTCACCGCTGAATCTCGCCAACATTGCCTCAAACTGTATGTCAAACGTTTATGTATTTACGTCTTTTATTTTTGTTAAACAGGCAGCAATTTGCTTGAGATTTTGTCACTGTGTTGTTGTTTTTTATACTTCACTTTCCCTGATGTTGGTTAATCTCTTTCCTATGCTTTATTGTTTTATTGCTTTAAGTTATTAAGCATCTAATTGCTCACCCTAAACTTTCGGTCGAAAGTTTAAATACTGAAAAGTTCTGTTGAAAATCTAATAATTTTATGTGCTTTCAGAAAAGTGTTTTCAGATGCTAATGCAAGTGCATGACTAATCTGTTACTAGCTGTTACTAATCACCTTCTCCTGGTATGTATTATTATCACAATGCAAGTAAAGAAAAAAAGAAATTTAGAGAAGGATAAATGTCCATGGTTATGTTAGTTTTTCATTTACAGCAATTTATGTAAGTCCATTTGAAGTCCTTGCTATTTGTGTGTGTCAGTGTGAGCGAGTTCATTCTCCTTTGCTGCAATGGCAGTGGAAATTGGTTTGAAATACAGAAAGCTGGTGCCTAGCAACAGGTAAAATCTTTTATTCAGCACTTATTTTGCTGTGAAGTGCTTTGGGCATGAAGTTCAGCCGGTTATCAGACAGAGAGGCCACCAGCTGCATCCAGCTCCATTGTGGTTAAAACCAAACTCCTTTGCAATCAAAAGGTGACTGAAAGCTTAACATTATTTAACAGGGGCTCTCCATGAAATCTGTGACAGAAGGGTCCAGGAGCTCCAGAAAAAGTTATTTTCTACGGTCACCCAAAAACATATGCTTAATGTCAAGTGGAACATGTAACAGGAACATGAAAACGAGTGAATTCATAAAATGTTGAAAGTAATATAAGTAATATAAGCAAAAGTTTGACCAAAAATAATCACCATAATCACATGATCTTCACATTAATCACAAACACATTGTCATAAGAGGTATAAGACTGATTTAAGAGTTAAATTTTTTTCTACCAAAGTGTGTAAAAGGAGGGACTTAATTTAAGTGGTTAGTTTAAGTTAAATGACTTTAACCATACATGTTTTCCATTTGCAGATTCATCTACCTGCCTAGAGGATGAAGGAATAAACATGGACATACTCAACTGTACATCTAACGTAGCACATACCAATGGCCAATCAATTGCCAGCACCAGCCGTTTTGCCAGCTGGGTCACTTTTGATGATGAGGACACTAACAGCAATTTGATTGTGCCGTCCATCCAAAACCAGAGAGCAGACAGACCTATTCTGGATTTAACCCCAGATGAGATTTATTCTGTGTTCGTCCTTGATAGTCCCCTGTTAAATAGCAGCATTCCTTACACCAAGAAGAATCCCTTTCTGCATGAGGATTTTCAGCCCTCTCCTATTAACCCATTCTGTGCGTATTTTAATAAGAGTGCAGTGACCTCATCTAACAACCATGAAACCCAGGAAACACCTCTTGCCTTATTGCTTAATTCTCTTGTCCCTAATCTTGACACCCAAAGAGACTCTTTCCGTTTCCTTTCAACTACAGGGAATTGTGGGAGTTATGATGGGACTCACACCTCAGGTATTCCTGAAAGTATGGATCAGTTAAAAAACATGCAGATCTTTGACGCTAACCAGGAACCTTCTCAGTCAGACGACACTATGGATGCCAGGGATGACAAAGAGACCCTATTTAAACCAGCTCACATGGCTCCTCAAGATGGCTGGCCCATGCTCCTGCGCATTCCCGAGAAGAAGAACATCATGTCCTCTCGGCACTGGGGGGTGATCTTTGTAAGGCTCAGTGATGCTGGTCAGCTAAGGCTCTACTATGAGAAAGGCCTGGAGAAACACTTTAAGGAGATCCAGCTCAGTGGCCTAGTCGAGATTTCTGAACACAAAATGCAGCACTATGAAGAGAACAGCCATGTCCATACTCTCAGCTTGGACCAGGTGGTATACAAGGAGAAGCGTAAGATCCAACCAAAAATCACAGTGGTTCACCTGCCTGTCAAGGAACAACTGTTAAAGCTTGGGACCACAGACTACCAGGATTTTCTAAGCTTTAGGTATGCTTTGCAGGAAAAGCTGGCAGTGTTGTCTGCAGATTTGGATGTTGTATACTCACCTGTGCCTTACTTTGAAGAGGAGATTCAGGTTGAAGTTGTAGATAGCTTTTATGGGGTTCTGTCCAAAACAGACAACCATATTTTACAATATCTCGTAATGACACGGGTTTCTATACTTGCCTTTTTAACAGGCTCACCCCCCTGCCGCATAGGCCTTAATGACGTAACGGTAAAAGGTAAAGAGGTGGTGTCCCGGCATGACATAATCCCCAACACTACCACACACTGGATCCGTCTGTGCAAATGTAGACTGCACGAGTGCGCAAACAAGTCAGAGTTTACAGAATCCAGAACTATCTCCTTTAAGCCCCCATCAGGACAAAGATTTGAGCTTCTGTGTTTTCGGACAACATATGCAGAGAAGACTCTGCCCTTTACCCTGACAACGGTTATCAGCATTAAAGGTGCAGAGGTAGAGCTACAGTCCTGGCTAGTGATGTCAACCGGGTTCTCATCCAATAGAGACCCTTTAACACTGATTCCATGTGAAAATGTGGCTATCCGTTACCCCATTCCTGATACATGGACAAAGAACTTCTGCACGGAGAGTGTGACAGGAGAAAAGTCTTTGAAGGCACGCTTTAATAAAGGAGCCAGCTTTGGTTCAGCTAGAACCTCAGTATCAGAACCGGCTATGCGGGTTACCCTTGGCACAGCAAAGTACGAAAAAGCCTTCAGATCTGTGGTGTGGAGAATAAGTCGCCTGCCAGACAAAAACTCAGGTAGAACCCTACTTCTTCCAAGGTTTTCCTAGGAGGTAATTACAGCATAGGTACAATAATTTTTGGCAAATTTCTGGTTAAGGTTTGGCGTCGTTTTTTTTAGGGTTCGTCAGGGGAAAAAATCTCTAAGCCTAAGATTCTATTTTTAATTTACCTGTTACAATTTTTTGTTAAAAAGTTCATCTCCCTTCTGCGGCTCCCTGTGGCTTTGGAAAATAAATAATGAGTATTTAAATTGAAATTTCTTTTATTTTACTTTGTTAGCTTTTTTCAAATGTTAAATTCAAATTCAAATTCAAATTTTATTTGTCACATACACAGTCATACGCAGTATAATATGCAGTGAAATGCTTACACGACCGCCAGTGACCTTAAAAAGAAAATAAAAGCTTATACGTAAAATAAATAATCAATAAAAAGGAAATACTAAAGAAATAAATTTAACTAGTAAAATTAACTGTACAATAAGGGCATAATAAAATATTGCAAGATATAGAAATATAGAAATATGGGGGGGGAGTATATATAGAATTTAAAGTGTCAGTGGTTGTGCAAATATGCATGAAAGGTGACTAATGAAAGTGACATATGCAATTGTCCAGATGTATAAATATTTAGTGCAAGTGTGTATGAATGTGTCCATGATTGTCCAGTCAGTGTTGTGAGCTTAAAAAGATGTTATTAGTCCTGTGTGGAGGTGTGATTGAGAGACCTTATCGCCTGCGGGAAGAAGCTCCTCCTCAGCCTCTGTGTTGGCCTTTAGGGAGCGGAATCGCTTCCCAGACCGCAACAAAGAGAACAGTCCATTACTGGGGTGACTGAGGTCCTTCATGATCTTCCTGGCCTTAGTCCAGCACCGCTTGCTGTAGATCGAGTGCAGGTCAGGGAGCTCAGTGCGGATGATGCGCTTGGCTGATCGCACCACCCTCTGTAGAGCTCGTCTGTCCTGCATGGTGCTGTTCCCGAACCAGGTCGTGATGTTTCCCGTCAGGATGCTCTCTATGGTGCAGGAGTAGAAGTTCCTGAGCACCTTGGAGGGCAGTCTAAAGTCTCTCAAGCATCTGAGGTGGTACAGACGCTGCCGGGCTTTTTTCACCACGGTGTTGATGTGACAGGACCATGACAGGTCCTGCGTGATGTGAACACCGAGGTATCTGAAACTGTCCACTCTCTCCACTGGGCTCCTGTTGATGACGGGGGTCTGGTAGTTCCTCTCCTGCTTTGTACTAAAGTCCACTATCAGCTCCTTTGTCTTACTGACGTTCAGGAGGAGATCTGATTCCTCTGGCACCAGTTCTCCAGATTTCCAATCTCCTCTAGGTAGTCCGACTCATCATTGTTGGTGATCAGTCCGACCACGACGGTGTCGTCAGCACACTTGATGATGGAGGTGGAGTTGGTAGTGGCCACGCAGTCGTGGGTATACAAAGAGTACAGCAGGAGGCTCAGAACACAACCCTGGGGGGCTCCAGTGCTGAGAGTGAGTGTAGCTGAGACATGTCCACCCATCCTTACTGCCTGTGTAGTGCCTTACTGCCCATCCTTACATCCTTACGCCCATCCTATTCTGCCAGTCAGAAAATTGGAGATCCACTGACATATAGATGAGCTGAGTCCCAGGTGCTCCAGCTTGGTGGTGAGTATGGAGGGAATTATGGTATTAAAAGCAGAGCTGTAGTCGATGAAGAGCATTTTAACATAATTCCCTTTCCAAGTGTCCAGGTGAGTGAGTGATGTGTGGAGGAGATGAGATATTGCATCGTCTGTGGAGCGGTTCTGACGGTATGCAAACTGTAGTGGGTCCAGTGTGTCGGGTAGTGAAGAAATGATGAAGTCTCTGATAAGGCGTTCAAAGCACTTCATCACTACTGAGGTGAGGGCTACAGGGCGATAGTCATTGAGAGAAGCAGGATGTGGTTTCTTCGGGACAGGAACAATGATGGACTCTTTGAAGCACGTGGGGATCACCGACTGAGATAAGGAGATGTTGAATATCTCAGTGAACACAGGTGCTAGCTGGTCTGCGCAGGCTCTGAGGATACGGCCTGAGATGCCGTCTGGTCCTGCTGCTTTCCTGGTGTTCACTCTCTTGAAGGCTCTCCTCACATCGTGCTCGGAGATGATGAGCGCGTTCCCGGTGCTGGCAGTGTCTTCCTGTCTGCAGCCGTTAGCGCCGCTAGCATTAGCGCTGTTAGCATTAACGCTGTTAGCATTAGCATCGCTAGCGTCTTCGAAGCGAGTAGTCCGTTTTGTACTACTGTTTTGTAGTCCGTTATTGTCCTTAATCCCTGCCACATGCTCCTAGAGTCACTCTGTTGAAGCTGTGACTCTAGTTTTCTCCCGTAGCGCTGCTTCGCCTCTGCTTCTGCCTTCCGGACGTTGTATGACGCAGCCTTGTATGGTTCCATGTCCCCCGATGCAAGTCCCGTGTTGTAGGCGGCGGTGCGAGATCTCAGAGCGTCGCGGATGGTTTTATCCACCCACGGCTTCTGGTTGGGAAACGTTCAGATAGTCTATTTCTCCACCGTATCGTCCACTAGCTTCCCAATAAATCCCACAACCGCTTCCGTAAACACGCTGACGTCATCATCGGAGCTGTTTCTGAACATGTCCCAGTCTGCGTCATCGAGTGCGTCCTGTAACGCGGCCACCGATTGGTCCGTCCAGCGCGCGACCTCCCTCTGAACTGGAACTTCCTGTTTCAGTCTTTGTTTATATTTTGGTATGAGGAAGATGGCGGCGTGGTCGGATTTACCAAACGCTGGACGAGATTGCGCCTTGTAGCCGTCCTTGACCGTTGTGTAACAATGATCTAGTGTTCTTTCACCCCTGGTGGGGCAGGTGATATGCTGATAAAAGTTCGGCGCTGCGCGTTTGAGGTTGGCACTATTAAAGTCCCCCGCCACAATGAGCGCAGCGTCCCGGTGTTGTGTCTGGTGCTGTGTGAGCGCCTCATGCAGCTCGCATAAGGCAGTGTCAGTGTCCGCTTGTGGTGGGATGTAAACGGCACTGATTATGACCAATGTGAACTCCCGTGGAAGATAAAAAGGACGACACATGATGGACAGTAGTTCCAGGTTTGGTGTGCAGGAGCGTGTAAGAGGAACAACGCTCGCGCTGTTGCACGAGCTGTTGTTCACCATTAAACACACGCCGCCTCCCCTTGACTTCCCCGAGTCCCGCGTCCTGTCCATGCGGTGAACCGAGAAGAACTCGGCTGGCTGGATGGCGTGGTCTGGCACCGCTGGGTTCAGCCATGTCTCGGTGAAGCAGAGAAGGTTGCAGTCCCGAATGTCTCTCTGGAACTTTATCCTGGCCCTGAGGTCATCGAGTTTGTTCTCCAGTGACTGGACGTTGGCAAGCAGGATGCTAGGCAGAGGTGTGCGGTGTGCACGAGTTCTCAGCCGGTTCCTCGGGTCCGTCGCTTCGCTGTCAGATGGACTAACCTGAGGTGACCAGAAGACGTAGCTTTAGCGGTTAGCCCAATGTAGCGTGGAGGATAAACCCAAACGCGGAAAGAAGCGAGTAGGCAGGATAGCCACGCGATTTAGTTTAAGGACTCTCACAAAAACGGAGCAAGGGAAAAACACAAATTTAACCCGCGTCCTAAAAATACACACACAATAGCAAAGACAACGGAACCAACATGTGAGTACTCACGGTTTGCTGAAACGATACCTGGAGCTGACATGGGCCGAACTCAATGACTGAGCGGTAAGCTATCGTTTGTTTACCTCCTTTATACTTCCTGGTTTTGCGCCCGTCTTACTTCCGGGTCCTAGTGCCGGGCGCAGATTGGGTGTGTATGACAGTACCCCCCTGTCCAGGACTGGCTCCTGACGGTCCTGGGGTGGAGGATACCCTGTGACGGTAGTCCCGAATTAGCTGAGGGTCGAGAATGAACCGGGCCGGGATCCAAGATCGCTCCTCGGGGCCATAGCCCTCCCAGTCCACCAGGTATTGCATACCTTTGCCCCGAGGGCGCGAATCGAGGATTCGGCACACGGTGTAGGCGGGACCGCCGTCGATGATCCGGGGAGGAGGAGCTGGGGGGGTGGGTGGAATCATTGGCGAGGTGATGAAGGGTTTGAATTGGGACAGGTGGAATACTGGGTGAATCCGGAGCGCCGCAGGCAGCTGGAGCCGGTAGGTGACAGGATTGATTTTGTGGGTGATGCGGTATGGTCCGATGAACCTGGGGGAGAGCTTCTTGGACTCGGTGTGAAGGTGGAGGTTTTTTGAGGAAAGCCATACCTTGTCACCTACGTGGTACAGTCGTCCCGGGGGATGTCGACGGCGGTGTTGGTGGGTGTAACGGATGTTAGTACGTTGAATGGCCCGGTTGGTCGTGATCCAGAGCCGCCGACATCTGCGGACCAACTGTTGGGCCGACGGTACATCAACCTCCGGTTCAGGGTGATTGAACACGGAAGGTTGGAAACCGTGACATACCTCAAATGGACTTAGGTTGGTGGCTGAGGAGATGTGGAGGTTATGTGATAACTCAGCCCAGATGAGGTAGCGGGCCCAGGAGCGCTGCCGGTCTGCTACGAAACATCTCAGATAGCGCTCCAGTTGTTGGTTGGTCCGCTCCGTCTGACCGTTAGTCTGTGGGTGGTATCCGGAGGACAGACTGCAGGTGGAGTCGATCAGACGGCAGAAGGCCTTCCAGAACCGGGCTGTGAACTGGGGCCCTCTGTCCGAGACGATGTCCTTGGGGAACCCATGCAGACGGACTACGTGCTCTAATATCAACTCTGCTGTCTCCTTAGCTGACGGGAGTCCGGCGAGAGCCACCAGATGCACGGTTTTAGAGAACCGATCCACGATTGTGAGGATGGTGTCCTTTCCTTCGGAGGCCGGCAGGCCCGTGATGAAGTCGACGGCGATGTGCGTCCAGGGCCGTCGAGGAACTGGGAGTGGTTGTAGTTCTCCCGGAGTTGGTTGATTGGAGCTTTTGGCCCTGGCGCACACGGGGCATGCCTGAACGAACTCTCGGACGTCCCTCGTCATGGACGGCCACCAGAAATCGCGCTGAAGAAATTGGAGGGATCGTCGGGTGCCCGGATGTCCTGAGATGGGTGATGAGTGCCCCCATTGGAGGACCTCGGGTCTAATCACCTCGGGCACGAAGAGTCGTCCAGGTGGCACACCTGCCGGTTCGGTCTCTGTACCTTGTGCCTGGCGGACTCTCGTTTCCAGGTCCAGTTGGAGGGGGGCGATGATCCTGGTGGAGGGAAGAACCGACGCGGGGTCCGTCCGGGGGAGATCCACCTCTAGTTGTCGTGAGAGGGCGTCTGCTTTGGTGTTTTTGGACCCCGGGCGGTATGAGAGGTGAAAGTTATAATTTTCAAAAAAGAGGGCCCACCGTGCCTGTCGTGGGTTTAGTTGCTTTATTGTCTTTATGGTGATGAGATTTTGATGGTCTGTCCAGATTATGAATGGCTCGCTGACGCCCTGGAGCCAGTGACGCCATTCCTCCAGAGCCCACTTTATGGCCAGCAGCTCGCGGTCCCCTACCCCGTATCGCTGCTGAGTGGGATTGAATTTTCTGGAGAAAAAGCTACATGGGTGTAGCTTTTGATCTGGACCTCGTTGCGAGAGGATAGCTCCAGCGCCCACATCTGAAGCATCCACCTCTACAACGAATGGTTGACTGGCATCTGGATGGTGGAGAATCGGTGCAGTGGTGAAACGGTGACACAGTGACCGGAAGGCAGAGATGGCGGCCGGGTTGAGGTGAAATGGAAGGGGTGAAGGACGTGTCAGGGCGGTTAGGGGGGCGGCAACTGTACTGTAGCCCCGGATAAAGCGACGATAGAAATTCGCAAACCCGAGAAACCGTTGAAGCTGCTTAAGGGTCTTGGGTAGGGGCCAATGACGCACAACCTCTAGCTTCTGCGGGTCCATGGCCACACCCTGGGGCGAGATGACAAAACCCAGGAACGTGGTGGAGCGCTCGTGAAAAGCGCACTTTTCCAACTTACAGTACAGTTGGTGGGCGAGTAATCTCTTGAGAACCGCTCTGACGTGCTGGGTGTGTTCTTCCATAGTTCTTGAGTAGATTAAAATATCATCCAGGTAGGCGAATGCCCACCGGCCGAGCATGTCACGAAGGACATCGTTGATTAGATGTTGAAATGCGGCGGGGGCATTGCACAGTCCAAATGGCATGACAAGGGTTTCGTAATGTCCGGTGGGTGTAATGAAGGCCGTCTTCCACTCATCGCCCTCTCTGATGCGCACCAAGTTGTAGGCGCTCCGGAGGTCCAACTTCGTAAAAATGGTGGCGCCAGAGAGGGCGTCCAGGGCTGAGTTGGTAAGAGGCAGAGGATGTCGGTTTTTGACGGTGATGTTGTTGAGCCCCCGATAGTCGACACAGGGGCGAAGTTCACCTCCTTTTTTCTTCACGAAGAAGAACCCCGCGGCTGCAGGTGAGGAGGATGGTCTGATGGTGCCTTGGCGCAGGGCGTTGGTGACGTATTCCTCCATCACCTTAGTCTCGGTGGAGGTGAGCGAATAGAGGTGGCCGCGGGGTGGAACCATACCAGGTTGGAGGTCAATAGCGAGGTCGTAGGGGCGATGAGGAGGAAGATGGGTGGCCCGTCGTTTACAGAAGACCTCCGCCAGGTCTCGATATGGTTCGGGGACAGCGTTGGTGTCGACGTCGGGGGCCTCGGACTCCCTAGAGCACGTCCCAGCCGCTGCCCGTAGGCATAGTTCGTTGCAGGTCGCACCCCACTGGAGGATCCGGTTTTGGGTCCAGGAGATTAGAGGGTCATGCTGAAGCAGCCAGGGATGACCAAGGATGATGGGTGGTGACGAGATGGAGGTGACGAAAAATTTTAACTGTTCATGGTGTTGGTTGATGGAGACGGTGATGGGTTCGGTTCGGGTGCTGATTGGGCTGGTGGAGAGGGGGCGACCGTCGACAGATGTGATGCGAACGGGCTGGGATAACGCCTCGAGTTTTACCCCCAGTTTTTTGGCGTATGAAGAGTCAATGAAGTTACCTGCTGCCCCGGAGTCGATGAACGCAGCACTTCGGACTCGTTTGTGGCCAACCTGGAGGTTTACCTGAACCGTGAGACGGGAGGAGTTGGTGGTGATGGCGGAGAGACGAAGGTGACCCGGCGAGTATCTCTCTCCTCTCACCGGGCCTGGGCGTTTCCCGGTCTGTGAGGACAGGTTGCCCGGTGATGTGTGGCTGACCCGCAATAGGCACAGAGCCCCTCACGGAAGCGTCTCTCCCGTTCTGCAGCGGTCAAGGAGGCGCGTCCTAGTTGCATGGGTTCCCCGGCTCCGGTGTCAACCACGGCAGGAGGTGGAGAACCGACATATCCCGGGGTGGTGTAGGTGACGGAGTCTGCGGGACGTGGAGTGGTGACGGTGAAGGCGGGTGCGGGTCGTGAAGTGGTGACGGCGAAGGTGGGTGCAGGTGGCAGGGTGCGAGGGGCTGGCCTCGGACGAGAGAGGAGGCGCTGGTCGATCCGGAGAGCTAATTGGATCAGGCCCTCTAGGGTCGCAGGAAGCTCTCGCCCGGCTAGTTCGTCCTTGATTCGCGAAGCCAGTCCCTCGTAGTATGATGTCCGGAGCGCTGCGTCGCCCCACGTGGTTTGAACGGCGAGAGTTCGAAATTCGGCCGTATAGCGGCTCACGGGCAATCCTCCCTGCCTCAGGTGATAAAGCCTGGTGTCGGTCTCCACCTCGCCCGCTGGGTGTTCAAAGGTGAGTTTGAGTTGGTGGGTGAACTCATTGTAAGAGTGGGCGGTGTCCGTATCTGCCTGTAGAACTGCCGTGGCCCACTCAGCTGCCTGCCCTTTTAGCAACGAGACGAGAAGAGCAATGCGAAGGCGATCGGTGGAGTACTTGGTGGCATTGAACTCAAACACCAGATCGAGAGCTGTCAGAAAAACGCTGCACTTCCCGTCCGTGCCATTCCACTTCTCTGGTAGAGAAAGAAAAACATCAGAAGGAGGGGGGGGGGGATGATGCGGCGCCGCGGCCTCCGCGGCGTGCGATCGAGCAGTGACGCCATCAACAGCTGCGCGGAGATCCGTATTCTCCCGCCGGAGCTCAGCGACCTTGCGGCGGAGAGAAGCGAGATCCCCGGTTAGCTGATTAATTAGCGCCGCATGCTGATCTACAACGTCGCAGAGACTCGCATAATCCGCTGGGTTTACCGCGGAGGGCTCAGTCATTCTGTCAGATGGACTAACCTGAGGTGACCAGAAGACGTAGCTTTAGCGGTTAGCCCAATGTAGCGTGGAGGATAAACCCAAACGCGGAAAGAAGCGAGTAGGCAGGATAGCCACGCGATTTAGTTTAAGGACTCTCACAAAAACGGAGCAAGGGAAAAACACAAATTTAACCCGCGTCCTAAAAATACACACACAATAGCAAAGACAACGGAACCAACATGTGAGTACTCACGGTTTGCTGAAACGATACCTGGAGCTGACATGGGCCGAACTCAATGACTGAGCGGTAAGCTATCGTTTGTTTACCTCCTTTATACTTCCTGGTTTTGCGCCCGTCTTACTTCCGGGTCCTAGTGCCGGGCGCAGATTGGGTGTGTATGACATTCGCGTGGCGTCCATTGTTCTTCCTCAGGATCTCACTCGGCCAGCTCGGATCCGGAGTTAAAAACGTCGAATTGTGAGTACATTGTATACCAATAGAAACAAGAGTGTCTCTATCATACCTAATGTGCTCAATGGTGGTGATTTTGCCGATTTTAAAACACTGAAAACTAACTTAAAGAACAAAAACAAAGAAAAGGTGGTCGGAGCAGTCGTGACGGCAGCCGACCTCACCGGCGCCATCTTGGTCTTCCAAATGTTGTTCTAATTGTTATTCTCTTGTAACATAAAGCATGTTAAACTTTTTGTCGCTCAAAAAATTCATTACGACTGCCGATGTGCGACACCCATCCGCATGTGATTTTTGAACCCTAAGCTGCATTCCATTATATTGTGTACTCCAGGGTGCTCCCAACTCCCTGCTCCATTTGCAATGAATGTTGGTGAAGGGAACTTCCCTCGACAAAACCATTCGGAACACTCTGCAAAGTCACCAGTGCTGACATCACTTCCTTTAGCATAGTATAATTGATGATATTAATAATAATTGATAGAATACTAGCCTATTAATGATTTCTTAATTGAATTAAAGTTTTAATTATTGTTTCATATTAATTTGATGTTGTTGTTGATAATAATGATAATAAATATATTCATCTTTTTTTGAGCTCTATTTTTTATTTTTTTTTGGTTGACAACTGACTGCACGCTCCAGTAAAAGGCGTTTGCTGCAGGTGGATAATTTAAGTTCGGCTTTTTATTCAATAAATATGAAGAGGACAAATAGACATTGAGTATTTTATTTGAAAGTAACCTTCAACTGGCCCCAATCTATGTGTATGGAGTTTGTATGTTTTTCCCGTGCTTGGTAGGTTTCCTCCGGGTACTCCGGTTTCCTCCCACAGTCCAAAGACATGCAGATTAGGTTAAATTGCTCGTAGTGTGTGCAACCATGGGGGGGCGCAATCCAGTGTCTTCTTGTGCCAGTCCCAAGTCTGGATAAATGCAGAGGGTTGTGTCAGGAAGGGCATCCGACGTAAAACATTTGCCAAATCAATGATGCGAATCAGAAATATAATTTCCATACCGGATCGGTCGCGGCCCGGGTTAACAACGACCGCCACTGGTGCTGTTGACTTACAGGGTGCCGGTGGAAATTGGGCTACTGTTGGTCAAAGAAGGAAAGGAGGAAGGCGTGTTCGAAAGCAGAGAGAGAAAAGGAAAGGCAAGAGTTTAGGAGTGAAAGTAGGGACCTTGAATGTTGGGACCATGACAGGGAAGGGAACAGAGTTGGTTGATATGATGCAGAGGAGGAAGGTGGATATACTGTGTGTCCAGGAGACCAGGTGGAAAGGTAGCAAAGCTAGAAGCTTAGGATCAGGGTTCAAGTTGTTTTACCATGGTGTGGATAGGAAAAGAAATGGAGTAGGAGTTATTCTGAAAGAGGAGTTTGTAAGGAATGTCCTAGAGGTGAAGAGAGTATCAGATAGGGTGATGCGTCTGAAGCTGGAAATCGATGGTGTGATGTTCAATGTTGTTAGTGGTTATGCTCCACAGGTAGGATGTGTGTTAGAAGAGAAGGAGAAATTCTGGAGTGAGTTAGATGAAGTGATGCAGAGCATCCCCAGAGGTGAGAGAGTTGTGATTGGTGCAGACTTCAATGGACATGTTGGGGAAGGGAACAGAGGGGATGAAAATGTGATGGGCAGGTTTGGTCTTCAGGACAGAAATGTAGAAGGACAGATGGTAGTGGACTTTGCAAAGAGGATGGAAATGGCAGTAGTAAATACTTTCTTCCAGAAGAGGCAGGAACATAGGGTGACATATAAGAGCGGAGGCAGAAGCACTCAGGTGGACTACATCTTGTGTCGACGTTGTAATCTGAAAGAGATTAGTGACTGCAAAGTGTTGGTAGGGGAGAGTGTAGCCAGACAACACAGAATGGTGGTGTGTAAAATAACCCTGGTGTTGAGGAAGGTGAAGAGGACAAAGGCAGAGCAGAGGACAAAGTGGTGGAAGCTGAGAAAGGAAGAATGTTGTGTAGTCTTTAGAGAGGAGTTGAAACAAGTTATGGGTGGTCAGGAGGTGCTTTCAGTTGACTGGACAAATACAGCCAATGTGATCAGGGAGACAGGTAAGAGGATACTTGGTGTATCATCAGGTAAGGGAAAAGGAGACAAGGAGACTTGGTGGTGGAATGAGGAAGTCCAGGAGTGTATACAGGGAAAGAGGCTAGCTAGGAAGAAGTGGGACTCTGAGAGGACTGAAGAGAGTAGACAGGAGTACAGGGAGATGCACCGTAAGGTGAAGGTAGAAGTGGCAAAGGCCAAACAAAGAGCATATGAGGACTTGTATGCTAGGCTGGACAGTAAGGAGGGAGAGGTGGATCTGTACAGGTTGGCGAGGCAAAGAGATAGAGATGGGAAGGATGTGCAGCAGGTTAGAGTGATTAAAGATAGAGATGGAAATGTACTGACAGATGCCAGGAGGGTGATGGGAAGATGGAAGGAGTACTTTGAGGAGTTGATGAATGAGGAAAACGAAAGAGAACAAAGAGTAGAAGAGGTGACTGTTGTGGAGCAGGAAGTAGCAAATATTAGTAAAAGTGAGGTGAGAAGGGCGTTGAAGAGGATGAAGAGTGGAAAGGCTGTTGGTCCTGATGACATACCTGTGGAGGTATGGAAGTGCTTAGGAGAGGTGGCAGTAGAGTTTCTGACTAGTTTGTTTAACGAGATCTTGGAGAGTGAGAGGATTCCAGAGGAATGGAGGAGAAGTGTATTGGTGCCGATTTTTAAGAACAAGGGAGATGTGCAAAGCTGTGGCAATTACAGAGGTATAAAGCTAATGAGCCATACAATGAAGCTGTGGGAAAGAGTAGTGGAAGCTAGGTTAAGGGCAGAGGTGAGAATTTGTGAGCAGCAATATGGTTTTATGCCTAGAAAGAGTACATCAGATGCAGTATTTGCTTTGAGGATGCTGATGGAGAAGTACAGAGAAGGTAATAAAGAGTTGCATTGTGTCTTTGTAGATTTAGAGAAAGCATACGACAGGGTGCCAAGAGAGGAGCTGTGGTGTTGTATGAGGAAGTCTGGAGTGGCAGAGAAGTATGTTAGAGTGGTGCAGGACATGTATGAGAGTTGTAAGACAGTGGTGAGATGTGCTGCAGGTGTGACAGAAGAGTTCAAGGTGGAGGTGGGTCTGCATCAAGGATTGGCTCTAAGCCCCTTTTTGTTTGCTCTAGTGATGGACAGGATGACAGATGAAGTTAGACAGGAGTCTCCATGGTCTATGATGTTTGCAGATGACATTGTGCTTTGTAGCGAGAGCAGGGAACAGGTAGAGGAAAATTTGGAGAGGTGGAGGTACGCTCTGGAAAGCAGAGGAATGAAGGTTAGCCGCAGCAAGACGGAATACATGTGTGTGAATGAGAGGGACCCAAGAGGAACAGTGAGGCTACAGGGAGCAGAGGTAAAGAAGGTGCAGGATTTTAAGTACTTAGGGTCAACGGTCGAGAGCAACGGAGAGTGTTCAAAGGAGGTGAAGAGACGAGTACAGGCAGGTTGGAATGGGTGGAGAAAAGTGTCAGGTGTGTTGTGCGATAAAAGAGCATCAGCGAGAATGAAAGGAAAGGTGTACAGGACAGTGGTGAGACCAGCAATGCTCTACGGCTTAGAGACAGTGGCACTGAAGAAAAGACAGGAGGCAGAGCTAGAGGTAGCAGAGCTGAAGATGTTGAGGTTCTCTTTGGGAGTGACAAGGATGGATAGGATCAAGAATCAGTTCATCAGAGGGACAACCCATGTGAGATGTTTTGGAGATAAAGTCAGAGAAGCCAGATTGAGGTGGTTTGGACATGTTCAGAGGAGAGATTGTGAATATATCGGTAGAAGGATGCTGAGGTTGGAACTGCCAGGCAGGAGGTCTAGAGGAAGACCAAAGAGGAGATTCATGGATGCAGTGAGAGAGGACATGAAGTTAGTTGGTGTGAGAGAAGAGGATGCACAGGATAGGGTTAGATGGAGGCAGATGATTCGCTGTGGCGACCCCTGAAAGGGAACAGCCGAAAGACAAAGAAGAAGCTCGTAGTGTGTGAATGAGGGTGTGAGTGTGTGTATGTGTGTTTGCCCTGCGATGGATTGGCACCCTGTCCAGGATGCTCCGACTTGTCCCCTAAGTCTCCTGGGATAGGCTTCAGGCCCCCGCGACCCTGAATACAGGATAAAGCGGTATAGACCTGAATGAGTGAGTTGGTTACCTTCAACCCAGCGTCTTTCTTTTTGGAGTTCAAAAATATTTTTCGTTGCTTGCAGAAATAGCAGTTAATTGATTCATAAATGCAAAACACTATAGTTTTTTTTAAATACATATTGGTTTATTAACACGATTTATTCAGTGTTATCCTCATTTTAGATGTCAAAAGTGGATCAAAATGGCTCTTTGAGTGTTTAAGCTTGAAGACCCCTGACCTAGTGGGATGCAACTAGTTTATCCTAAAGGTATTCGAGATCAGGACTTTCCGACACCCAGGAAACCCTGATGAAACCATTTTTAATAGTTTGAAGTGCAGGTCTACTGAATGCTAGCTCCATAAAAACATGGATAAGTGAGTTTGGTGTGGAAGAACAATGCCATTATGTGCAAATAGCCTAGATAAACAAGTTTACTAAATACAAAATGTAACCACACCTGTAACATAAATGTCTGCGTACATATTTTTTTTAAGTGTGTCCAGTAGTAGTTTAGCTTTCCTGTTCGTGTAGTTTGTCTAGCATTCAGTAGACCTGCACTTCAAATCATTAAAAATGGATCATCAGGGTTTCCTGGGTGTCGGAATGGTTGGAGAACGCTCTAGCTGTCATTATCTATCTATAGATATTTTATCTATGTCATATCTATCTACCCTGCGATGGATTGGCACCCTGTCCAGGGTGTACCCCACCTCGTGCCCAGAGTCTCCTGGGATAGGCTCCAGGCCCCCCGCGACTCTGAATGCAGCATAAAGCGGTATAGATGATGAGTAAGTGAGTAAGTGTTATCTATCTACCACCCCCCTCCCCACTATTGTTCTTTCAATTTTGTGTCTCCCTCAGTGCATTCTGACACCACAGCTCCAGTCCAAGGTTTTATAACACTCATTCTTTCTGTTGTCTGACATTTCGATATTCAGCACAGAACTCTTCTCTAACTCCCCATGTAATGAGTTAGTTGTCTTCCGTCCATGACCAGTGTTTAATGACTACAGTATATTCAGATTGTTGTGTCAGTGTAGACATATGCTATGTTTTTAAACAGCTTGCATTTACTTTTAGACAGGAACAACAGAGAAAATTCCCAACAAGCACTTAGACCATGCATACTTTGTGCCTGGGAAGTTCGCTCAGAATCGTAACATCATGCTGCAACCTGGAACTCTTGCTGTCTTTTTCTAACACAAGTCTCAGTCCCTGTCATATGGGAACCCTACCAGGCACACCTTTCAGTTTGTCCTGTGCTAAAAACCATGACTCGGCCCTTTCCTCACTCGATCATTATATGATGCGCTGAATCAGAGCAGGGAGAACTGTGCATGGATTGGGGTGATATTTAACCTTTTGTAATTAGAGATTGTAGATAAGCAACAATTGTGAAAAACACACGTCAAGATGGTTTGTATCCATCTGCTTGGTCACAAGCTTAATTTTCTAGAATTTTAATGTTTCTGTAGAACAATCATATTTACAGGGACTTGTACAATAGGCACTTTGCATTATAGATAAAAACATTTTCTATGTAATTGGTGATATGAAATTTATTGTAGAGAGCTGTTTATTTAGTATTACAAAAGGAATCACCAGTAACAACACCTTGTAACAAAGCTTTTTTCTGTTTTCATGACTGAGAAGTTTACACATTGTGCTTTTGTGTATAATGAACAGACACTTCTTAAATGTTTTTAACTTCCAGAAAGAAAATTAAAAGGGGACATGAACTTTTTTCCATAAAGTTTTATGTTAAACAGATAAACGGTAATAAGCAGTAAGTCCCACCCTGTTTCTTTAAGCTTCCGTTCAAATTAGATTATTTGTGTGTATTATTTTATTCCCATTAAAAACTTTATACCTGCCATTGGGAGATATTAGCTAGAGCATTAAATTTAATTACAATAATTTTGGTACATGTGTGCCATCATTCACCAGCGCTGGGTCACCCTCACACCTTTTTCTGCCGTCTGGAGCTTGGGTCTGACCGTGAGGTTCCACACAACTTCCAGAGCTTGTTGGAGGTGGAGTTCGACATGCCTGCTGCTTCAGCTTCAAAGACCACCGTCCGCTCTCTGTCTGTCCAAAACAGGGCCGAGCTGAGGAAGTGGGTCACTTACAAAGCACACTACTCGTACCAGGTACTCTAATTACGCATGTGTGTACAGTTGTTCATGCATGTGTGTGTCACAGCATATTGAGCTAATTTTTAATGACTGCACTCTTTTTGTGTGTCCATTGCTTATAGGGTCATACACATCCTAAGAAACTCTTTCTACTTTCACATGTAGAGTTGATATACACTGTGATTTGACATCACCAGGTATTCATCCTTCACTAATCTCGGCTAACATAAGATCATCTCCACACAGCTTCTGAAGCCCTCCTGTGAAGACGAGATACTGTAAGAAGAATTGTGCAGAGCAGTATCTGAATACTGCTCTGCACAATTCTTCTTATAAAGCTGCAGTTTGAAAAACCAGCAGTAATGATCTGTGTGTGTGTGTGTGTGTGTGTGTGTGTGTGTAACTGATCTAAACTAAACCTAACTGACTGCAGCACAAACCAGACAATGTCGCTGTAGATTGGTTTAAAGTGTATTTCGCTATGTTTGAGTGATGCATGTGCCTTTTGGGAACAAATCACTTCCTGCTGAAGATCATCAGCTGTTTGACAGACAATGAAAGACGGGCAGTCACCCTCCAGCAACCCGCTGTCTCAGCTGCCACAGCCATTTTCTCTTCTGCAATCCAAACATGTCATTATGGTGGCTGGAGTTGTCCCTACAAACATCTGCTCCCATTACAGCTCATCAGATGTGTGGTGGAAATAGCTTCACAGGAGTGTTTCAGGAGCTGTGTGGAGGTGATCCTCTGTTAACAGGATGAACACCTGATGATTCAATCCAATTTTATTTGTATAGCATTTTAACAATTGTCATTGTCGCAAAGCAGCTTTACACAATCAAAATAATTATGTTTGTATGGAATGTGAATGTGTATGAATCAAAATGGTCAGATAGTCCCAGATGAACAAGCTGAGGGCAAGGAAAAACTCCCTGAGATGTCAATAGGAAGAAACCTTGAGAGGAAACAGACTCAACAGGGAACCTCATTTGGGTGAAACAGAGAGCAGGAATCGATCTGCATTCATATTGTGTTAGGTGGCAGGTAGGTCTTAATAGGATAAGGGTGATCCTATAAGCAGTGGACACAAAAACCCAGAGTTATACATTTTTAATGGCTGAATCAAAGTGTTCATGCATGTAGGCCGCTTGGTTGTGTTCAGCTCAAACTGTATCAGCAGGAAGTAATGAGTAATGAGTAAATGTTGGAATATAATCTTTTAACTCTATTACAAAGCACCAAAAAAAGAGTTAAATTAACATGCTGTTTTTAAAAAGTCACCTTTTGAGTGTCAATGTGATATATGACCTGTTATTTAAATAAAAATCTTATCAATCTTAAAACCAGTCAGACATAAGTTGATACAATTTATTTGATACAACAGTAAAGCATTGGAATTCATTTACAAATGGTCATTGAACATATTTATTAAACTTATGGACCAAGTGTTAAATTTCAAATTGAGATTCTCAACTCTCCTTTTTACCAGCTGTAGGATTTGCTATGATGGATCCTGTATGTGTACTTGTGTTCTGCAGGTGGAGATAGATCAGAAGAACCCGGAGCAGGTGGGGCACTGCATTCAACAGTGATGAGGGAACGCCCCACTTTCTTCTTCATGTTATTAGGGTTTAAAGTTGCACTTTGAACAAAACACTGAACTGTGATGTTAAATAAGCAGGACACCTTGGAAATTGAAAATGAACCAGTGAAACTGGGAAAATTATTTGTACAGGTGTAGCTTTATATCTTAGTTTCACAAAAAAAAGAGAACAAACGAATATTTCATGACAGTTGAGTCCATTTTCAGTTATCAAAGTAAAATAAACAATCTGCAGTAATCTACAACAATCTTGGAGTCCTACTCAAGCCAGCTTTAGTCTTGAATGCTTGATTTTAAGTCTAATGCAAGTTGTATTGTATTGTGATGTATTTTGTTAATAATGAAACTTATCAAGCATTAACAGTGTGTGTGATTTTTATCTGACAGAAGAACTGGAGCGTACAACTGGAGTGTTGTACCATAAGGAATGCTTACTGTTCAAATTATGGATTATTTCTTAATATATTGATTGTTTGATCACTTCATGTATTTTACATGATTTCTGGTATTACATTAAGTCCCTTAATTTTGTTCATTCATTAAGGACAAATAATTCAACATCATAATTAACAACAGACAGATGTGATTAAAGATAATGAACACCTGACGTTGTTTATTTGTTTGTAACGTTTACACAAAGAAGAAGAAACATGCTTAGTTTCTTCTTCTTTTGTTCACCAGCATCATTTCGTGCTCTATGAACACCTGCACTCGCTGATCATTCTCTCTGACAGGAACACGCTCACCTAAGTCATGTGATGAATCACGAACACCCAATGCATGAGCTCACAATCAAATCATGAATGATTTGCTTATAGATTCTGTAATGTTTGTTCTAATGAATATCACCGCAATCAGCACATCACACTTACTCAGGAGACTTCCTAAGTAGAGAAGAAATGTTCTGTCCTAAACAGAACATTGGTTAAAGTCAGAGCTGACAAAAGATAGCTGTCCTAACAATGTTTGCTGGTCTGAGCAAGATCAAGCATCATTATTACAGAGAGAGAGAGAGAGAGAGAGAGAGAGAGAGAGAGTATGTGTCTAAATGTTATGCAGTAAAATCTTATTAATATGATGTGGAAGTTTATTAAATATTGGCACTCATCTATCAAAATCATATCCAGGATCTGCATGTTTATATATTTATTATATTCCATATTTACATACATGAACATTTAACATTCACAGCGCCTCACACATGCATTACAAATTAGTAATGGTGTGTGTGTGTGTGTGTGTGTGTGCACACGCGTTAGGGTTATACAGAACAGCACTTCAGATGAGCACAGTACACTTCAGGAACTTCAGTACACAGAGAGGTGTAACACTGTACAGTGGTGTGTGTGTGTGTGTGTGTGTATCTGTTTGTGCACTCATCAGAGTGCTCGAGGCAGGATGGTGAAAGGCATAATGGGATTGCTGGCCTCCAGCTGCAGTGCAGTAAGGAAGCACTCAGAGGCAGCGGCCATGTTGCCCTGCGTCTGCAGCACTTCAGCGAGACTGTGCCAACCTGCATGAGACGAGGAACACAGCTGTACGGCTTCACACAGAACCTTTTCCGCCAACGAGAACCTCTGCAGCTGGTACAGGATCACACCCTGTACACACACACACACACACACACACACACGTTTATTTATCAGAGTGGGTGTCACTGCTTTGGGGGTGATGACGAAGCTCAGGAGTGTTACAACAAGCAATAAGAACGCAGATATCTTACCAGTCTCTGCATACTGCGGATGTGGGCGGGGCTTATAGCCAGTGCCTCCTCATAGCAGCGCTTAGCATCCTCTAGATTTCCTCTGAGCTCAGCCACTTGGCCCTTCATGAACAGGACATTATGGGATGTCGGGAACAAACTCGCTGCCTCCTGAGTGCATGCCATCGCCTCAGCCGGCTTCATCATCCCGATATACACCTCCGCTACACACAAACACACAAACAAGCCATTACCATGTCTGGTAGACTAGTAACCTTCATGGTCATTGGCTCTGGGATGTGTTTAACATTCACATAATGTATGATGATACTTAGATGGCCAAAATATTATGTAAGCAGGCTGGCAGTTTAACACACCCGTTCCACATTGTGGGTGGGTGTGTAAACCAATCAGACATAACAGTATGAGCATCTGCTTAATATTAATTAGGTCGTAACCCCGCCCACCAAAACAGTGATGCACTGCGTGTTCCGTTGGGGCAGACTGCATGGGCCAGCCTTCACTCCCCACACGCATCAGTAAGCCATGGCCTCCCATGACGCTGTCGCTGGTTAACTGGTTTTCCTTCCTTGGACACTGTTTGTAGGTCCTGACTACTGCAGACTGAGAACATGCCACACAAACTGCAGTTTTGGAGCATGTGTACCTGCGTGTAGCCAGATCTGAGCGAGGGTCATCCAGGGGTGCAGGGGTCCATGTTTAGGAGTGCTGCTCTGCAGGGAGGAAGCTTCTGACAGAGCCTGCTCTACCCGTGATGCTGCTACTGACGGTGCATGCACTGAGCCTGATACACACACACACACACACGAATACAGAATTGAGTTTCAAACAATTAATTCAGTATTTTATGTGAAGCAGGCTGAAACAGACTAAACTGAGTAAAGAATCAAACCAGGTTGTGGCAAATCAAACTAATCAACTCTTAAAATCACTTGTATAAGTGTCAGGAATGTGGATTATGGTGCAATAAATTAGTTGGAAGAGTTTATATCCCTTAAACATGCAGCATGTTCAAAATGTCTGGATTTAATTTCCATATTTCTAAAATGTATGACTGTATCTCACTGCACTGGAGTAAAATCAGCAGTTTTAAGGCATTGCCTAAAGCATTTCTCAGAAGGGTTTTAGAAATAAATTAAGAACATTTTCAGACAACGAGCTCAACTGAGAAACAGTGAATCAGTGCAGTGAAGCAAAGCTAGCATGGTTACGTCACTCACACTGGGCGTTACTTAGAGGAGACTGAATCTAAGGCAGTGATTACATTTAAAATCATGCAAACTTTCTTCACACTGCAAAGAATCATTTAACAAAGTGAGTTCACACACACACACACACACACACACACACACACACACACACACACACACAGAATGTGTTACTAGCAGAGGAGAGGCGTCGGCGGGGGAAGTGATCACAGAAAACATGGCCAACAGGGTCACTCCGGGGCAAAGGGCAGGCGGGATAGAGGGATGAGAGAGGAAAGAAAGGAGAAGATGGAGATGAAGGATGTAACAGAGAGGAAGAGGAAGCAGAGGCTAGAATAAACACATACATCACAGAAAATAAATGCCCCAGAGAATAACTGATCTAACAATAAACACTAAGAAAGACAGACAGAGAGAGAGAGCAAAGAGACTCATGCTACAGATCAAAGAGTAAAACACCTGAAAAATAAACTATGATGCAGTTTCTTTTTTTTTTATTTATTTAAATGATCGACAACAGTGGAGCACTTCACAGGTCATGTCATAAACATAAAACTGCCTCTGTGTGCGCGTGTGTGTTAACTTGCCTGTCTCTGGGTCACTGAAATCTGGCAGTGTGACGGCATTAAGTTGCCTCCGATCAGCCACAGCCCTGTCCAGAAGACTGCTGCCTCGTCCTGAATCACTG
Source organism: Channallabes apus (assembly GCA_030522415.1). Lineage (NCBI taxonomy): Eukaryota > Metazoa > Chordata > Actinopteri > Siluriformes > Clariidae > Channallabes > Channallabes apus. Next base: position 8,410,486 of record CM060116.1, read on the forward strand.
TACATAGTGATCACGTAAACACACACACAGAATATAACTATAATCATCTAACCTCACAATCATCACTTAACAATTTAAATAAACATTATAACAATGCACAAAACTTTCCTTGTGTGTGTGTGTGTGTGTTACAAACCTGGGGTTAGTAAGGTTGTAGCAGGACTTCCAGATTTGGAGCATGTGTTTACAGGTAAGCAGAGCTTCTTCTGGGCCACGACACAATGTCTCCAACTTCACCTTAGTGAAGAGCAACCTGAACACACAGAGAGAGAGAGAGAGAGAGAGAGAGAGAGAGAGAGAGAGAGAGAGAGAGAGAAAATACATCAACCTAGAAACCCAAGACAGGGATGTTTCAAATGTTTAATCTCTGCTCTGCCCTCTAATGGCCTAACAGGCTTTACCTGCAGATGTATAAATAAAAAAAAGACAGGTGTATTTGTGTTAAAGTGAACATTTATACATTTATGTAGCATCTGTCACATGTGAATGTGTGTGTGTGTCTTCCTCTCCCTCACATGAAGTTCTCGGGGTACTCGCTGAGGGCCATCTCGATGATGTTGAGGGCATCATGGTAGTGCTTCTGAGCGGAAAGGAGCAGAGCCAGGAGATGCAGCGAGTGAACATCATCGCCCTGCAGCTGGAGAGCCTGACGCACATACCCCAACGCCTCAGGTATCTAATATACACACATGCAGGCAACAATTCCTTCTTAAAAACTCCTTCCACCTTCAACCTCGTAAAAAACAAAAAACAAAACATTGAATAGAGACAGAAGAACATGCACGCACACACGCACACACACATACTGTATTTATATCTATATATTACCTGGCGAGACACTGCAAGCTGCAGAGCCAAATAGAACACAGCCAGGTGATCTGTAGGAGCGAGAGACTGAGCTCTGACACACACACACACACACACACACACACACACACACACACACACACACACACACACAGATCAGACCATCAGAGCACAAACTTTATTTCCTACACAATTAGGCTACATTATGTACACTCCTTCCTCTACACCACATTACTTTCTATTAGCGCATTACTCAAACACTGACTCCTTTACGTATAAATATCTAATGAGGTTGAAATAAACACGTAATAGCACCTTTGAAACGCTGCCAGGGCTTTCTTCTGATACTCCTCCTGTACACTCCTCAGAGATGCTGCAGACATGCACACAGTGCAGTGGATCAGCTGATTTATTACATTTTTTTTGTGTGTGTGTGTGCATTCATATTTTTCCATGTGTGTGTGTGTGTGTGTGTGTGTGTGTGTGTGTGTAAGAGTGCTCACCGTCTGTAGCCTTGAGGCTGTAGACGAGGCCAAGTGCGAGGTAACCTTTTGCCTTGAACTCTGCTGCTTTATCTTGCATGTCTACAACCATCTGAGCGAAACACTCACCTTCATCCAGCTACACGTGCGCACACACACACACACACACACACACACACACACACACACACACACACATTAGTGAACAAGAATTATTCTCTTCCTTATATCAGTGCACTATGTAGTGAGCAAGAATAGGTTTGGGACTGACCCAGTGCAGGTTTCCTATACACAGCTTTACAGCAAGCAGAGGGATGGTAGCATCATCAGGTTTCAGCCGCATGCACTCCTTCAAAACCTTCACTGCCCGTGCAGACTACACACACACACACACACACACACACACACACACGTAGGCTCTATATACATAATCACTAGAAAACACAAACTGCTCTTGATCGTATTTAATTTACCACAGTGTTCATTCCTTGGGCATGTCTGTGTGTTGTTACCCATAATGCAGAGGTGTTTAGGGCACAGACGAAATTACACACCTTTCCTGCTGCCATCAGTGAGAGCGCCAGCTGGTACCACAAGTGGAATTCCTCAAATGCAAACTTCATTGCTCTTTCCAAGCACTGAAAACACACACACACACACACACACACCTTCCAGTTTTAGGGGCTTATGTTGTTTGTCATAAGTGTTTTTGCAAGTGTAGTAAATGGCTGAGATTTACCTCAGACAGCATCTCATATTGTCCACGTCGTCCCAGTGCGATGGTGAGCAGATCATACACTACAGACGCACTCTGCAGACTCAACACCCGATCGGCACTGTGTTCAGGTATACGACTCAACACTGCATCTCTGTTTGCCTGCGTACACACACACACACACACACACACACACACACAATCACTCTGAGGCATTGTCTCACATCCCTCTCTCATTTACGGTGTTCCGCTGTCACTGTACGAGTATCGTGTACCCACACAGGACTCGCATAGTACCTACAGTATACCTACACTGTGCCCACACAAAACACACACAGTACTCACAATACACATCTGTACAGTACTTACACAGTCATCACACAATACCAACGCGGTGTACCTGTACAATAAACACATAGTATGCAACTGTACCTTTACAGTACTTACACAGACAGCACTAAAACAGTACAAACACGGTAATCACGGGGTATGCACACAGTATCATATTGTACCCACACAGTTCCCACACAGTGTAGCCACTTGTAATGATCACCTAGTAGGTGACTAGGTTGAAAGGTTGGACGGAGACCGTACTGTGAGTTAAGTAATTTTTCATTTGATGCTTCAAGTAAAGGACGCTTATTATTTTCACTGCAGCCTTTTAGGAAAGTTAAAGACTGGAGCACGTGTTAACGGAAAATTTTTACGGGCGCAGCGTGCAACGGAGCCCATTACCACTTATTTTTCCTGTTTGGATTTTCTTAAGTCTCTCTCTGTGTGTGGCTGAGGAGGAGTGGTGTGCAGCAGGACCATATATATGTGTGTGGCGTTAGCGGGAGTGTGGTGCAGAGATTCCAGAGACGTTCGAATGCAATGTTAGAACTTTGGAAGTAGAAGGGAATGCATGATTCTGATTGGTAGACACGACTGTGCGAATCCCAGTCATTGAAGCCTACTGGAGAAGAGAGCAAACAACTAAACTAAAACAGTAACAAGAGATAAGTAGCAGTACTCAGCCGGAGAGAAGGGAGAAGGCACTTTTGTGGTCAATAAGTGTATCCAAAAAAAAAAAAAAAAACCTGACTCATTTAGTTTAATTATTTCATGTTATAACTAGGTTTCACTGGAAATAATGTTTACAATTGCCTAGCATTGTTTTTGATTATGCTGAGAAATACTATATGCTTAATGTTAGTGTGATATTGTGATAAGCACAGTTAAATACATTTTTTAATTATTGTTATTTAATTTACACTGCGTTCCAAATTATTCTGCAAATTGGCTGTAAGTGTCAAACATTAAATGTTTAGTTTTTAAATTAAACTCATGGATGGTGTTGTGTCTCAGAGCTCATTGGATCACTGAAATGAATCTCAGACACGTGTGATAATTAGTTTGCCAGATAAGCCCAATTAAAGGAAACGTACTGAGGATGGTTGTTCCACATTATTAAGCAGGCGACAGGTTTCAAGCAATATGGGAAAGAAAAAGGATAGAGATCCTTGATCCTTTAAAGTTGTGCATAAACCTACTATTCGGCCACTCCTAACCAATGCTCACAATCAGAAACGGTTGCAGTGGGCCCAGGCATACATGAAGACAAGTTTTTAAACAGTCTTGTTTACTGATGAGTGTCATGCAACCCTGGTTGGTCCAGTGGATGGTTGGTGGGTGGCCACCATGTCCCAACAAGGCTGCGACGTCAACAAGGAGGTGCCGGAGTCATGTTTTGGGCCAGAATCATGGGGAGAGAGCTGGTAGGCCCCTATAGGGTCCCTGAAGGTGTGAAAATTACCTCTGCAAAGTATATTGACTGACCACTTTCTTCCATGGCAAAAAGAAGAACCGTGCCTTCTGTAACAAAATCATCTTCATGCACGACAATGCACCATCTCATGCTGCAAAGAATACCTCTGAGTCATTGGCTGTTATGGGCATAAAAGATGAGAAACTCATTGTGTGCCCACCATCCTCCCTTGACCTCAAACCCATTGAGAACCTTTGGAGCATCCTCAAGCAAAAGATCTAGGAGGGTGGGAGGCAGTTTGATTCAAAACAGCAGCTCTGGGAGGCTATTCTGCCACCCCGCAAAGAAATTCAAGCAGAAACTGTCCAAAAACTCAAAAGCTTGAGTGCAAGAATTGTGAAGGTGATCTCAAAGAAGGGGTCCTATGTTAAGATGTAACATGCCCTTTTAGGATGTTTATGATTAAAATAGTTTTTGATTTCAGTAAATATGACCTCCTAATGCTGCAAATTCAACAAAAGCCTATTTTCAGTTCTTTACAACCTATAAAATGTTTTAACTCTGTTGTGCATAATAATTTGGAACAGTGCGTTTTTTTTTATTTATAAATATTGTTATCATTAGGAGGTTTGTTCAATAAAATTCAAATTATACCCTAATGGTTGATGACTTGAAAATTATACTGACTGTCATTTGCATTTACTAATTATGTAAATCAGGAAAAGATATAATTTGCGTAATAATTTGGAACATGGTGTATTCTGTTTTTTCCTTTCTGATTTTTCTTACTGATACTTTAAGGGATATTGTGGTCACGTTTTCCAATTGGTCTGTGTAAAACCCTTGTGATGGCTATGTACCCTGCATTTGCTTATCGGGTGATGACAGTTTACATAAGGATAGTGATTTTACTTTTTCCAATACTGGTGAGGTTTTGATAATTCAGCGCCTTGCAGCTCAAGTAGATATGTTGCAGCAACAAGCGGACATCCGCATTTTGGTTTACAGCACAGCTTACTACAACAGCTGGAAGATCAGCCTTCTCAGTGCTTACATAGACACGATACAAAGTCCCATTATATATTTACATCAATGCCTGAGTATTTGAATCCTTCCACCACACAGTACCCGCTCAGTTCCTACATAATACCTACACAATGTACCGACATAGTGTACCTGCACAGTACCCACACAGTACCTACATAGTGTGACTCACCATAGATTCACTAATCAGTAACAACAGCAGAGCTTCTTCTGTGTTTTCCTGAGGACAAAACAGACTGAAGAGAGAAAAACATAGAGAGATAAATCACTAATCACGCTAAAAAACAGTGTGTGTATATATATATATATATATATGTCATACTTCTCCCCTGTGTAGATGCGTGCTCGGCGAGGCAGTGTGTACTCAGAGTGTGTGTGTGTACACTGTGGTTCGTCAAGGGGAGACTGTGCAGGCGGATCCTCCAACGGACTCCAGTAACTCTGTTCGCACATCCCTCTGAGCAGGATCTCCGCTAACTGCCGCGCTATGGTCTAAGCACACAAACACACCAAATACTGTCAAACAGACAGAAACAGCCAGTACGAGATATTAAAACAGAGGGATAAATACAGAAAGACAATTGGAAAGAGCTAGACAGGGGGATGGTTACAGACAAACAGCTGTACAACTACAGTAACAACTATTTGGATAATTAATTCATTGGATTACAAATGCCACAATTAGTCAACAGCATGTTGTATGTATGTCCATCAGCTTTTAAATGTAGCTTAAGGTTGTTTTGTGCATGTGATAACTACCAATCAACATAATATAAGATGAATATAGAATATGCCTTTTAATGTACTTTTTTAATGAAATAAAATGAAAACAAAGGATAAAATATAACTTATTTAAAGCATAAAGATAGCGGAGGATAATTATGGGCAGTTGAAATTAAATTAACTCTGTGGTGAAGGGGTGTGGTCAATTGGCGGGGGTGGAGTCTATGTACACAAAGAAGTGTACACAGACATACAAACACACACTGACCATACGAAGGTTCTGCGTGGTTCTTGTTTCCACAGCACGGAGAATCTCTCGAAACCGTCCAACACCATGCGTCAGATTACTGAAACCAACACAAAAATACAAAATGTCAGATCCAATCACAGTAAGCCAAAAAAAAGTAATCACTCTAAACCAACAAACACACAAAATCACACCCATTCTTGAAGTGGATAACGTGAGCACGTTGGAGTCCCGTCTCCAAAAAGAAGCCAAGTTCCTGTTCCTGTGAGATGGGGCCAGGTTTGGGACTGCGGTTCTGCATTCCGGCACTTAGAGCCTGTGTGCATCCGGAGAACATGATCATCACCATAATCGATATATTTATATAAACATATACGCACACATTATACACTGTATATAGTTAGTTGGGATCACTGAGCAACTCTAAAATGATTATACTTTCAAAGCACATGCGAACTGCTCGCCTATAATGGGCAGCAGTGACCTGGCCAGAGGTGTGAACCCTTTAGTCTAAGCATATTTGTTTTCAAAATGAACAGAAGTACCTTCTCAGCTTCCTGTAGGTAAAGAAGAGCAATATCTCCAGACTTCTCATAACAGGTGATTATCTCCTGATCTCGCTCAGCGCTAGACGTAGAGGTGGACACCTTCTCCAGACATAAACCTGCAGGAAGTATGACCGCTACAGTAGTCCTTACAGGACAACCTTGCACATCAACCTCACGACTCCACCATGCAGTTGTGTGTGTGTGTGTGTGTGTGTGTGCGTATATGTGCATGCATGTATAGACTCACCCTTGGTGGCATAGGCTTCAGCAATCATGGCCAGGCGATAAATTGGAGCGCTGCTCAGCTGCATATCATCCAAGTTCACTTGGCTGAAGTAATTAAGAGCCTCGGCGCAGTCACCTTCCACATAACACAGCTTCCCCATCAGCACATTGGCCTCCTGTTGCAGTTCTGGCTGCGTCCCAAATTGCACAAGTTCAAGTTCAATTTATTTGTATAGCACATTTACAACAGCCGTCAGGCTGACCAAAGTGCTTCACATAAAACATACTCATAAAACACACAATAAAACACAAATAGCACACCTAGCGGAATTAAAATGCTAATGAAAACAAATAAGTTTTGAGCAAGGACTTAAAAGCGGATAGAGAAGGTGCCAGTCTGATCTCTAAAGGCAAAGTATTCCAGAGTTGAGGTCTATTCCAGAGTTGAGTAGTCCAGACGAGCCGTAATGAATGCATGAACCGCCATTTCTAGAGTTTTGGGGGTGAGGAAGTGTTTCATTTTGGCGAGTAGTCGAAGCTGATAAAAACTGGATCCAATAACGGAGGCGATATGTTTATCAAATTTTAGGTGCTGGTCAATGAGAACACCAAGGTTACGCACCTGTGATGATCTGTAGACAGATAAGCTGTCCAGATCAGGGCTGAAACTCTGAGAGTTCTCATTTGGACCAAAAACAATTACCTCGGTCTGGTCTTCATTTAGAAAGAGAAAGTTTTGAGCTAGCCATGATTTAACCTCCTCTAAACACTGCAAAAGATTAGTAGTAGCAGTAACGTTCTTTCTTTTGATGGGAAGATAAATTTGAGTATCATCTGCATAGAAGTGAAAAGATACATCATATTTCCGTAAGATAGAACCCAGAGGTAGCATATAGAGAGAGAACAGAGATGGAGCCAGAATAGAGCCTTGTGGAAGACCACAGGTCAGAGGTGCCTGGGAAGAAGTGAAATTACCCATCTTTACTAAAAACTTTCTATCAGACAAATATGACTGAAACTATTTCAGAACATTCGCCTTTAGACCCACCCAAGACTCTAATCTAGATAGTAGTGTAGAGTGATCGATAGTATCAAAAGCCGCCGATAGATCCAGGAGAAGCAGAATCACAGAGTCTCCAGAGTCAGTGGAGACATAAATATCATTTAGCACTCTCAGAAGGGCGGACTCTGTACTATGAGCAGACTTAAAACCAGATTGAAAGACCTCGTGAATACCCATGTTAGTCAAAAAACATTGTAGTTGGTTTAGCACAATTTTCTCCAAAACCTTAGAAACTAAAGGCAAGACTGAGATAGGCCGAAAATTCTTTAGGGCAGAGGAATCCAGTGAAGGCTTCTTGAGCAGAGGAGTAACAGTAGCTACCTTAAGATTGGCCGGAACACAGCCCGTTTGAAGACATTTGTTGATAAAGGATACCAAGCCTGGCCCAATCGAATCCAGAATTGAACTTCGGAATCTTGGGTGGATGATAACGTTAGGGCAAGAAGAGGGTTTAAGCCTTTTGACCTGCTTCAAAACCTGGACATTAATGGGTTCAAAAACCCCCCCCAAAACGTACGGACAGAAGGCATGGTAGGTGAGTCCTTTAATGTTAAGGTAGGGCAAATGCCAAGTCTTAGGGTTTTAATTTTGTCGTTAAAGAATACACACCATCACAATACACACCATCAGTGATAACTAAAGAGCACTGCTCCAACCCTAAACCAGACAACTACTAGTTGTTTCCCAAATCACACATTATTTGCTAAATTGTGCAGATCAAACTTTACGTTCAACCAGATCAATATTTACATCATTTGCAAAATCCCACAAAACACTGCACTTGTTTATATACTACATTTATACGGTTGCCAACATTGAAATAAAAAATTAAAATAGGGGAAGGGTGGGGGTTAAGTGTTTTTAAGGGGCTACAATTGGTTGTACAACTTCATTCGCAAGAAATTTCAACATACTGTAAGTCCCGGTTTGACTTGAACAGCCTTCATACAATGTAAGCTGTTTGAACGCATTATACATTTGTTAAAGATGTATATAGCATGTAGGTATAATTATAAAATTGTTCATATTGTTTGCTACTCAATTGGCTTACATTCAGTTTGTAGTAAAAATAATCAGTGTCCACCAGTTATTGCAAGACTGATTTACGTGATTGTACAGCTTTAACTATTGCTCTAACTTTGGTAATGTAAAATTAAGAAATTAAATATAAAATTATATCTAAAATTATGTAATCTAGCTATACAGCAAGGTAAGGTAATACACTTGCCTATTTCACTATGTAAAAATAAACATACAACAGCTGCATACTACTTTGATGCTTTCTTCTTATTTATTTATTCAACAATCTGAACGTTGCCTTTTATTTATTTTTCACTGCTCAGTGCCAACCCCTGACCAATAAGAAGCGCTTTCTATATATATATATATATATATATATATATATATATATATATATATGTGTGTGTAAATATATATATATATATATATATATATATATATATATATATATGTTTATATTTCTTTTCGTTTTCTATGTTCTCCGTTTTTATGGAAACCATGACAGACAGGCTGAAGGAGAGGAGGATTTTCCTTCCATCCACTGACTGTTGCGTCTAATTCAAGCAAATCAATGTTTCTTGTATTCTGACCTGTAATGTTTTCTGTACCTGAAAGATTTCACTGTGATTCTCAAAAACAGTGCTACGGAACACCTTGTATCAGTTCGATACTAAACAGATATTTTAGCTTCCAAATGTAAGACGATTGTGTAGTGTAGTCTGCAGTGTAGTTGAACAGAGACTCACGGTGAGGTTATTACTGTTAATGAAGAGTGTGTAGTTTGCAGTGTAGTTGAACAGAGACTCACCCTGAGGTTCCCTCTCTGTAGGGCGTTAGTGAGGTGTGCGCGAGCCTCAGTCAGCTGGGGACGAGCTGTTCGGGGACTGAAGTTCTGCTTTAGTGTATTCTCCTTCAGGAACTGCTGCAACTTCATTTCACCTAATAATATCTCACCCACATCATCTACAAACAAACACGTAATCACTATAGCTTTAATCACACAATCAAACACCACGCTTTAAACCCGAAGTATACGCTGTTTATAGGGAGCAGATGATTTTTCACTCAAACTACATAAGCATAACATGACGTCATAAAACCGGAAGTACTGAGAGCTACCGAGGTTTTCTGTTTCTGAATTTATTATACATTAAACGAGCACATCCCGCCTGCAAACTAACACAAATACATCTCGTTATGTCGCTGTATTAAATTCAGACACGACGATATGTATGCATTTATTCAGACTCTAAACATTACCTCAGCATGCTAACATGCTAACATGACATACCGATTGAAATGAGTTTCGCAGAAAGCTGCCGTACGAGCTCAGGGATTTTGTCCCATTGTCCCTCCGAGCGACATCTCTCTATTTCTGTTTCTATCCGCGAGCCTGATTTTCGAGCTGTCATGGTGTTTATTTAGTGTTTATATTCTGTTGCTGAATCCCGGAGCCGCGGTGAGCTGCAATTGCGCTGCACCTCCACACCGCTTGTGGCGCTAACGAGTCACACCGATGCTCGAGCCAGGTGCGGTGCATTGTGGGAATGACGGTCTTGGTATGGGGATGCTAACGTGCTAGCTGACTCAAAGGAGGAAAAGCGATCAAACAGGCAATATAACTCATTAAAAGAAGGTTCGTAGGATTTAAATAAGATTCCCCCCTGTTTCTCATAACTGCAGTTACTGTGTAAATATTGCTCTGTTTCTTTTAATTTATGCGTTTAGTTATGAAGGTGACCGAGTATTGGAGAACTTAATAATTTTGTTCCGATTATCAAAATGTTGAATACTGTAATGTTAAATCTTCTGAAATGTTTCTTTCTGCTACAGAATAATTATCGTGTTACTATAAATGTACCGATTGTGCTGTTAAAATCTCGTATCTCAAAGTATTAGAACATTTTATTTTGAGTTCGAGTAAAGTACTTTTAAATACCATGTATTAAATAGCAGCCTAGTGCAGTACACGCATGGGGAAGGCTGCTGATTTAAAAGTTATCCATAAGACGATCATTGACACCCTCCACAAGGAGGATAAGCCAACAGAACTTGCTGTATTGAAGTAAATTTATGGAAAGTTGACTGTAAAGGAAAAGTGTGGCAAAGGACACAAACAACAGGGATGATCGCAGGCTTAAAGGGCCCCTATTATGCTTTTTCAAATATGATCTTTCATGCAGTGTGTCATCTAAGTTTATGTTCACATACAGCATCTGCACTATCTGTGAAGCCGACAGTGCACAATAAGTGAAGTTCTCAAACAACTTGCAATTAACGTTACCACGCTCTTGTTAATGTGACCGAGCATTCATGCCGGGATCGCTTAAACACTTTGTAATATAATAAGAACAAGAGCACACAAAATCCTTTTTAACTGTTTATTCTCCACCATTCACCAAAACTGAACTCTCGCGAAGTGCGCATACCCCTTTCTCTTCTATGGCAAGCCCCAAGGGGGAAAATGCATCACACACACATATACAGGTCCTTCTCAAAAAATTAGCATATTGTGATAAAGTTCATTATTTTCTGTAATGTACTGATAAACATTAGACTTTCATATATTTTAGATTCATTACACACAAACTGAAGTAGTTCAAGCCTTTTATTGTTTTAATATTGATGACTGTGGCATACAGCTCATGAAAACCCAAAATCCCTATCTCAAAAAATTTGCATATTTCATCCGACCAGTAAAAGAAAATTGTTTTTAATACAGAAAAAGTCAACCTTCAAATAATTATGTTCAGTTATGCACTCAATACTTGGTCGGGAATCCTTTTGCAGATTCTTGTGTCTTGTGTCTCTCAACTTGTAATGTTTATCAGTACATTACAGAAAATAATGAACTTTATCACAATATGCAAATTTTTTGAGAAGGACCTGTACACATCACGAGCGCCTGTGTATGTGTGTGTGTGTGATGCATTTTTCCTCTCGTGGCTTGCCGTAGAAGGGCAAGGGGCATGCGCACTTCGAGTGTTAGAGTTCAGGTCATTAACATATGACAGTTACCACTGAGAAACGTCCTGCTCCAGTCATGCTAGCGAAACAGTTTGTTGTCGATGCCACAAACATATGCAACCGTTTCATCGTCAGACTCCGGCTCGAATTGATAGGGTAAAACCGACGCCATCTTTACTATGTATTGACGGGTCTCCAGAGCCGTCATTCAGTGATGGTAATGGGCATTTCGTTTTCTGACACACGCTGTAGCGGTAGACCAATCATAAAGGACCGAGCCATCACAGCAGTGAGGACTCACGGAAAGGAGGGGTTTAGACAAGACTGAATCTTTGAACTGTTTCACATGAGTTGTTTACGAATCATTTATGGGGTGAAATTAAATCTATTTTTGGAGAAAACTAAAGTGTTTTTTGACCTTGCATACATGTACTGTAAACCTGTTTTAAGAGACTCATTAAGCAATATTAGCAACCTTTAAAATGGCATAATAGGGGCATTTTAAGAAACTTGATTCAAGAACTTTGGACAGCTTCAACAGGACTGGAGTGAGGCTGGAATTAGTGAATCAAGAGCCACTACACAGACCTCTTCAGGTCTTTTCAAATGAAAGTAAACTTTGCATTAGGGCTGCACGATATTAGGAAAATATGCGATATGCGATATTGTTGTTGAATACTGCGATAACGATATTTCTTGCGATATAACATTTCCCTAGAGAAATGCATTTTTATTATTATTATTATTATTATTATTGCTTATTTTTTTTATTATTTATTTATATGTAATGATGATACTAAAATAAACAGGTAATAGATATTCGTCTGATGTAAAAAAAATCTAATTCAGGCTAAAAAGAAACTATATGTCAAGGAAGTTGCAAATATTTAGACTTCAAAACACTATGAATGACTTAAACCCCTCAGCAGATATTCTGACTCCTGGTTTGCTGTTACTATAAACCTGCCAACACAATATGAATTACTTTCAAACATGACTTTTTATTTACATGTAACCATACACTCATCAATAGTGTCTTAAAACAAGAGCATCTTTTAAACTAAATATTCTCTTTGGCTTGCCTGTTTTTTTGTTTTGTTTGTTTTTTTTTAAATAAAAATAATTATTAAACAAAAATTAAATAAAAAAAAATACTATTTGTCACGCACACACGCACGCACACTCGCTCCGCGACCGGCACTAGGACCCGGAAGTAATGCGGGCGCGAACCCGGAAGTATAAGAATAGTAAACAAACCACCGCAATAACGTTTGCTTTGCAAAGTGCGGTAGGAAACTAATTTTGACCTGCATGGCACGCACAAGCTGCACGCTGATTGGTTGTTGTCGTATTGTTCTGCTGTGTGATTGGCTCTTAGATAATCCATATTGAGAAAAAAATGTCTAGAGCTTTTCATCGTTTTTAAAATCAAATAAATCGCGATTTGATATGATATCGTTTATCGGCCCAGCCCTAAGTGGAGCTGCAAAGAATCCAAGTTGCTTGAAGTCCAGTGTGAAGTTTCCATAGTCACTGATGATTTGGAGTGCTGTCAACATGGTCTTCAATATTACCTCATCAGTGCCACTGGCAAATTGCCTCTGTGTCATTCAACATTGATGCAGATATTACAGCTAAAGGATCTTCGACTAAGTATTGAGTGCAAAAAAAATTACAAAAAAAAATATTTTTCTCGCTAGTCTTAATTTTACAAGTCAGACAGTACATATAGTAAACAGTAATTGAGTGAAGTAAGGCTCTGTAAACATGCTTTGATATAACAGAAAGTGCATGTTTTCTTAAAGAGAAGTAATTAGACAATACTTTCAACAAACACAACCAAATAGTATAAATATCAGATGTGGTTGAGTGACTGAATAAATTTTACAGGTAAGTGTCCTGTAAAGTAAGCCATGTGCTTTAGGTGTCATTTAAAATGCTGAAACTGACACATGCAGTATTCTGATAGCTGGCAAATACATATGGTGCAATGACACAGATGGATGAAGTATTTTAAAGAAAGGGAAACCAGCATTTGCAACTAGGGTTGTTCCGATTCCGATACTGGTATCGGAAATGCTGCCGATACCACAAAAAAAGTTGGAATCGGCGAGTACTTGAGTCCACGTACCGATCCGATACCATTTTCCTAAACATAACCTATTTATGCCCGCTAGCTTTGCTAGCTTAGCTTACTTACCCCAAATTGATATCGCTCCTGGCTCACTAGTTAGGCGGCCTCCCCCCCCTTTAGGTATGTGAAGTAGCAGGGCCGCAGAATCAGGCAACGGCCCATGAGCTATCGGCGCTATAAAACACAGCGGGGAGTGTAGCTCGGGGTCTGACTGTTGGGAAGCTGGACTTTGCGACGCGGTGGATTTTATGAGAGACAGTGGCACAAGAGCGGGGCGATGTGATGCGTCCCAGAGACTTTAAAAAGGGGGGGCGCCTTTGATCTCCGCGAGAGGAGCGCGTGAACGAGCTGCGCGAGCTCCCGCAGTACCTTCACTTCCGCGTAGAGCCCGCCTTCGCATCCCTGCCGCCGAAGGGGAAAAGACCGCAGAGAGCCTTTAACACTTTCCTTCCCCATTTTTCTAAATAAATGACCCTTTTTCCTGTAAGACCTCGCCTCGTGTCCGTGTTTCATGGTGTCGCCCATGCACTTAGGGCGAACCCGTTAGTTACTACAGGGCTAGTAGTATTTTACTTAAAAAAGAAATTATATATTTATGATGTATATATACATACACACACACACACACACACACACACACACCGTACAGATACACACCCAGGTATCGGATCGGTACTCGGTATCGGCCGATACCCTGAGCCCAAGTATCGGAATCGGTATTGGGAGGGAAAAAATGGTATCGGAACATCTCTATTAGCAACAAAACCAAGCAGCGGGATGCTATCCAGATGATAGGGGAATTTGAGAGGTTCAGTGATGGCACAGATGCAATTATAAAATGTAAAAATACAATTGCTTGTTTGATTACATTGGGTGCCTTTGTATAGAGGAAGAGCTGCTATACCAAGATTGATCAACAGTACCTCAGTAAATAAAAAAAGTTATGCCCACTTTTGTACTTTTTGTACAGCCTTTGGAAAATTCTTTCACTACGCCAGAACGGTTTTGCAGACATAAAGTGTATAAAATAATAAAATGTGGAAATTAATTTGGCATACATTTAAAGCTTCAGTTAAAAAAAAAATCTTGGCTTTTGGCTTTACATTTTTCCGGAGCCCCAACAGTCTTCTCTAACCTGTTTTTTAATCTGTTTATCTCCTCTCTCTATTTGCTGTAGTTTTTTGAAGAGTCAAGATTAAGGTGTCCCCACTCTGTTTTTAGGATGTTCCTGACTCTGCCTTTGCTGCGGAAGGGAATTCCCGGCCGGCAGTGGATAGGGAAATGGCGCAGACCACGGCCGGTCACGTGGCAGATGAAGCGCAACACAGTTGAGCGACTGGAGCGTGAGGCTCAGAATGAGTACTGGCTGAGCCGACCTTACCTAAGCCTTGAGCAGGAGAGAGGCCACGCCCATGCTCGCCGTATGAACACCTGGGAGACCATCAGCCACACTCGCTTGTCCACCTTCCCCCAGCACACATCCATTACTGAACACCTGCAGCACCTCAACATTACCCGGACCTGGAGCTAACACACACAGAATATTTCATAAATAAAGTACTAGTACACTGTTGGCTCTTGTTTACACTTCTTTCAAAAGCAACACACAGACAAGCACATCACATTTGTACAACTTATAAAAAGGCCTAAGGTACTTTATGAGATCATTTACTGTTTTGTTCTTGGTCTTTCTGCTGCTCCCTACAAGGGGTCGTCGCCACAGCAGAATATCCAGTCCGCACTACAACTTGACACAGATTTTACCATGCTAAGGTTTATTTTACAGCATGTTATCACTCCTATTTATATTATTACCATTAATATAGTAACAGCTCATACACAGGGACACACGATCCATGTAATCTAAAACAACGCCTTAAAATGATTCTTTACACACATGCATGAACTTTGGAAACACTAACCAGCCTAGAGTGCATGTCTCTGGACTGAGGAAGCCCACCAAAACCCAGAACATGCTAACTCCACACACACACAAAGAGCGGAAATGAGATTTGAGGCAACAGTGCACAATGTTTATTTACTTAATTTATTATCACACTAAACCCACTCTCTGAACAGTGAGTGGACACAAATTTCTATTTTTTTTTTTTTTTGTAAGTAATTTGTAAAATCAAGCTGCATGTTTTTTTTTCTGTTAAAAATGTAAATAATTGGACTAAGCACGTCCCCACACACAGTTTTGCTGTCTTATCACAGCTGTCACAATCTGTAGTTATATGTAACTTGATAATCAAAGTGGTCACTTAAATATGGTGTTACGTCCCTAGGGTCATACAGCAAAAGAATGGTTCAGGGTTCTATTTTAAACTGTATGGAAATGGTGGTATATGGCAGAAAGAACTAGATCCAATCATTAACTGATGAAATAATGAGGTTTGTATATACAAAAAAATACACACACACACACAACAGGAGGAGGAGGATCAGATTCAGGATGGACCCAGGCCAAAATAATAAACAAAATGGTATTTATATTTAGTAGCTAGATTACCTGCAAAAAAAACACAAACAAAAATACAGGTACCTTCCCGGACTCCCTAAACCAGTGGTTCTCAAACTTTTTCTGTCATTCCCCACTTAAGGGGGTGAGCAAATTTTCAAGCCCCACTTGTTAACAAAATAATAACGAAATCAGCCAAGTTTACTGTTTATTGAAATATCAATTCCTAAACCAATAAGATCAAACAACACCAAGTTAAAAACAGATAAAAAAGCATGTGCAATTGTTATAAAAGGCTTACGTTGTCACTTATCTTTGCATAATTGACCTCATGTTTATTAGCTGCTCAGCAATCGTTTGTAGTTTTTTTGCACTGGCCAATTCTGTATGCAACTTTGAATGAAGCCGTTTGTGCTTTGCTGTCCACTGATTCAGATTTTACCATGCGATTCTCCTGCTGTCTGTATTCTGCCAGCTTTCTTTGAAAGAACTCGAATGGCTTATTAACGTGACTGGAGTGTGTTGTCTCTAAGTTTCTTCCTAATTTGTTGGGTCTCATGCGGTCTGCTGCCAGCGGTTTAAGACACAAAGCACACACGAGCCTCTCTCCTGCCCCCACCATCCCCACCATGAATCCAAGCTCAAGATAGACTTCATTAGGGGTGGGCGATATAACCAAAATCTTCTAACACAGGAGAAGCAATTTTCTACCTCGATAATGATCACAATTGCTATATCACAATATAGCAATTTGTATCTGAAAATGCATAAATAAAAATTCAAACACAAAGAAACTGTTTTACATAATGTAATTTTATTTAAACTGTGAATTGCTGAGGTTTGCCGCATTTTTTTTTTTTACTTTGGCCATATTCGTTTGGATGTTTGGATTTCAGATGATAGAAAAGGTTTGACGTGTTTCCACAACTTGTTAAAACAGTGCACTTGTGTACCTTGCAAATCACGTTCATCTCATTCGTATCACTTTTCTTCTACCCAAACCAATTCCACAACACAGATGAGGCAGCTTTTTTCTTTACAATCTCCTCGTTCTTGGTTTCGTCACATGTAAGCAAACTCACTGCTGCTGCACCGTCTTCTTCCATTGTCGAAGTGTATGTGAAGCCAAACACATCAAAAGTGGGACGAAACCGTGGCACCCGATTGAACCAAATATCTGCGCAAATACAGCGCAGCGTGACTATCTGAATAGCGCAGTGATGATCTGGTTTATTTGCGCAGCCCGGTGGATAGCGCAGCGCCGCTCGAATCACAAACCTGCGCGACTCACTGTTTTTATTTAAAAACAATTTAAAATGTCAGGACTGTTTAATATTGTTTCCGTCTTGCCATGGCTGTTTTGTACGTGCGCATCCCAGCGGAGTAAAATGTATTTTGATGGTCGGCGCGGTTTATTTCTGTCAGAGTCGCGCAGCGCTGCCCAGTGG
>CM060116.1:8438116-8443116 GCA_030522415.1 Channallabes apus
ATCTGTGTGTGTGTGTGTGTGTGTGTGTGTGTGTTAATGTCAGCCCTAACATGTCTGTGTGTGTGTGTGTGTGTGTGTGTGTGTGTGTGTGTGTGTGTGTGTGTGTGTTAATGTCAGCCCTAACATGTGTGTGTGTGTGTGTGTGTGTGTGTTAATGTCAGCCCTAACATGTCTGTGTGTGTGTGTGTGTGTGTGTTAATGTCAGCCCTAACATGTGTGTGTGTGTGTGTTAATGTCAGCCCTAACATCTGTGTGTGTGTGTGTGTGTGTGTGTGTGTGTGTGTGTGTGTTAATGTCAGCCCTAACATGTGTGTGTGTGTGTGTGTGTGTGTGTGTTAATGTCAGCCCTAACATCTGTGTGTGTGTGTGTTAATGTCAGCCCTAACATGTCTGTGTGTGTGTGTGTGTTAATGTCAGCCCTAACGTGTGTGTGTGTGTGTGTGTTAATGTCAGCCCTAACATCTGTGTGTGTGTGTGTGTGTGTGTGTTAATGTCAGCCCTAACATCTGTGTGTGTGTGTGTGTGTGTGTGTTAATGTCAGCCCTAACATGTGTGTGTGTGTGTGTGTGTGTGTGTGTGTTAATGTCAGCCCTAACATGTGTGTGTGTGTGTGTGTGTGTGTGTGTGTGTGTGTTAATGTCAGCCCTAACATGTGTGTGTGTGTGTGTGTGTGTGTGTGTGTGTGTGTTAATGTCAGCCCTAACATGTGTGTGTGTGTGTGTGTGTGTGTGTGTGTTAATGTCAGCCCTAACATCTGTGTGTGTGTGTGTGTGTGTGTGTGTGTGTGTGTGTGTGTGTTAATGTCAGCCCTAACATCTGTGTGTGTGTGTGTGTGTGTGTGTGTTAATGTCAGCCCTAACATGTGTGTGTGTGTGTGTGTGTGTGTGTGTGTGTGTGTTAATGTCAGCCCTAACATGTGTGTGTGTGTGTGTGTGTGTGTTAATGTCAGCCCTAACATGTGTGTGTGTGTGTGTGTGTGTGTGTGTGTGTGTGTGTTAATGTCAGCCCTAACATGTGTGTGTGTGTGTGTGTTAATGTCAGCCCTAACATGTGTGTGTGTGTGTGTGTGTGTGTGTGTGTGTGTGTTAATGTCAGCCCTAACATCTGTGTGTGTGTGTGTGTGTGTGTGTGTTAATGTCAGCCCTAACATCTGTGTGTGTGTGTGTGTGTGTGTGTGTGTGTTAATGTCAGCCCTAACATCTGTGTGTGTGTGTGTTAATGTCAGCCCTAACATGTGTGTGTGTGTGTGTGTGTGTGTTAATGTCAGCCCTAACGTGTGTGTGTGTGTGTGTGTGTGTGTGTGTTAGTCAGCCCTAACATGTGTGTGTGTGTGTGTGTTAATGTCAGCCCTAACATCTGTGTGTGTGTGTGTGTGTGTGTGTGTGTGTGTTATTGTCAGCCCTAACGTGTGTGTGTGTGTGTTAATGTCAGCCCTAACATGTGTGTGTGTGTGTGTGTGTGTGTGTGTTAATGTCAGCCCTAACATCTGTGTGTGTGTGTGTGTGTTTGTGTTAATGTCAGCCCTAACATGTGTGTGTGTGTGTGTGTGTGTGTGTGTGTTAATGTCAGCCCTAACATGTGTGTTTGTGTGTGTGTGTGTGTGTTAATGTCAGCCCTAACATGTGTGTGTGTGTGTGTGTGTGTGTGTGTTAATGTCAGCCCTAACATCTGTGTTTGTGTGTGTGTTAATTTACACCTCCAGCCCTTACGCTGTGTGTGTGTGTGTGTGTGTGTGTGTGTGTGTTAATGTCAGCCCTAACATGTGTGTGTGTGTGTCTGTGTGTTAATGTCAGCCCTAACATCCGTGTGTGTGTGTTAATGTCAGCCCTAACATCCGTGTGTGTGTGTGTTAATGTCAGCCCTAACATGTGTGTGTGTGTGTGTGTGTGTGTGTTAATGTCAGCCCTAACATCTTTGTGTGTTAATGTCAGCCCTAACATCTGTGTTTGTGTGTGTTAATGTCAGCCCTAACATCTGTGTGTGTGTGTGTGTTAATGTCAGCCCTAACATCTGTGTGTTAATGTCAGCCCTAACATCTGTGTGTGTGTGTGTGTGTGTGTGTGTGTGTGTGTGTTAATGTCAGCCCTAACATCTGTGTGTGTGTGTGTGTGTTAATGTCAGCCCTAACATCTGTGTCTGTGTGTTAATGTCAGCCCTAACATCTCTGTGTGTGTGTGTGTGTGTGTGTGTGTGTGTGTGTGTGTGTGTGTGTTAATGTCAGCCCTAACATCTGTGTGTGTGTTAATGTCAGCCCTAACATCTGTCTCTGTGTGTGTGTGTGTGTGTGTGTGTGTGTGTGTGTGTGTGTTAATGTCAGCCCTAACATGTGTGTGTGTGTGTGTTTGTGTTAATGTCAGCCCTAACATCTGTGTGTGTGTGTGTTAATGTCAGCCCTAACGTCTGTGTGTGTGTGTGTGTGTGTGTTAATGTCAGCCCTAACATCTGTGTGTGTGTGTGTGTGTGTGTGTGTGTTAATGTCAGCCCTAACATCTGTGTGTGTGTGTGTGTGTGTGTTAATGTCAGCCCTAACGTGTGTGTGTGTGTGTGTTAATGTCAGCCCTAACATCTGTGTGTGTGTGTGTGTGTGTGTGTGTGTTAATGTCAGCCCTAACATGTCTGTGTGTGTGTGTGTGTGTGTGTGTGTGTGTGTGTGTGTGTGTTAATGTCAGCCCTAACATGTGTGTGTGTGTGTGTGTTAATGTCAGCCCTAACATGTGTGTGTGTGTGTGTGTGTTAATGTCAGCCCTAACATGTGTGTGTGTGTGTGTTAATGTCAGCCCTAACATCTGTGTGTGTGTGTGTGTGTGTGTGTGTGTGTGTGTGTGTTAATGTCAGCCCTAACATGTGTGTGTGTGTGTGTGTGTGTGTGTGTTAATGTCAGCCCTAACATCTGTGTGTGTGTGTGTTAATGTCAGCCCTAACATGTCTGTGTGTGTGTGTGTGTTAATGTCAGCCCTAACGTGTGTGTGTGTGTGTGTGTTAATGTCAGCCCTAACATCTGTGTGTGTGTGTGTGTGTGTGTGTTAATGTCAGCCCTAACATCTGTGTGTGTGTGTGTGTGTGTGTTAATGTCAGCCCTAACATGTGTGTGTGTGTGTGTGTGTGTGTGTGTGTGTGTTAATGTCAGCCCTAACATGTGTGTGTGTGTGTGTGTGTGTGTGTGTGTGTTAATGTCAGCCCTAACATGTGTGTGTGTGTGTGTGTGTGTGTGTGTGTGTGTGTGTTAATGTCAGCCCTAACATGTGTGTGTGTGTGTGTGTGTGTGTGTGTTAATGTCAGCCCTAACATCTGTGTGTGTGTGTGTGTGTGTGTGTGTGTGTGTGTGTGTGTGTGTGTTAATGTCAGCCCTAACATCTGTGTGTGTGTGTGTGTGTGTGTGTGTGTGTTAATGTCAGCCCTAACATGTGTGTGTGTGTGTGTGTGTGTGTGTGTGTGTGTGTGTGTGTTAATGTCAGCCCTAACATGTGTGTGTGTGTGTGTGTGTGTGTGTGTGTGTGTTAATGTCAGCCCTAACATGTGTGTGTGTGTGTGTGTGTGTGTGTGTGTGTGTGTTAATGTCAGCCCTAACATGTGTGTGTGTGTGTGTGTGTGTGTGTGTTAATGTCAGCCCTAACATGTGTGTGTGTGTGTGTGTGTGTGTGTGTGTGTGTGTGTGTGTGTGTGTGTTAATGTCAGCCCTAACATCTGTGTGTGTGTGTGTGTGTGTGTTAATGTCAGCCCTAACATCTGTGTGTGTGTGTGTGTGTGTTAATGTCAGCCCTAACATCTGTGTGTGTGTGTGTTAATGTCAGCCCTAACGTGTGTGTGTGTGTGTGTGTGTGTTAATGTCAGCCCTAACGTGTGTGTGTGTGTGTGTGTGTGTGTGTGTTAGTCAGCCCTAACATGTGTGTGTGTGTGTGTGTTAATGTCAGCCCTAACATCTGTGTGTGTGTGTGTGTGTGTGTGTGTGTGTGTTATTGTCAGCCCTAACGTGTGTGTGTGTGTGTTAATGTCAGCCCTAACATGTGTGTGTGTGTGTGTGTGTGTGTGTGTTAATGTCAGCCCTAACATCTGTGTGTGTGTGTGTGTTTGTGTTAATGTCAGCCCTAACATGTGTGTGTGTGTGTGTGTGTGTGTGTGTGTTAATGTCAGCCCTAACATGTGTGTTTGTGTGTGTGTGTGTGTGTTAATGTCAGCCCTAACATGTGTGTGTGTGTGTGTGTGTGTGTGTGTGTGTGTTAATGTCAGCCCTAACATCTGTGTTTGTGTGTGTGTTAATTTACACCTCCAGCCCTTACGCTGTGTGTGTGTGTGTGTGTGTGTGTGTGTGTGTGTTAATGTCAGCCCTAACATGTGTGTGTGTGTGTGTGTGTGTTAATGTCAGCCCTAACATCCGTGTGTGTGTGTTAATGTCAGCCCTAACATCCGTGTGTGTGTGTGTTAATGTCAGCCCTAACATGTGTGTGTGTGTGTGTGTGTGTTAATGTCAGCCCTAACATCTTTGTGTGTTAATGTCAGCCCTAACATCTGTGTTTGTGTGTGTTAATGTCAGCCCTAACATCTGTGTGTGTGTGTGTGTTAATGTCAGCCCTAACATCTGTGTGTTAATGTCAGCCCTAACATCTGTGTGTGTGTGTGTGTGTGTGTGTGTGTGTGTGTGTGTGTGTGTGTGTGTTAATGTCAGCCCTAACATCTGTGTGTGTGTGTGTGTGTTAATGTCAGCCCTAACATCTGTGTCTGTGTGTTAATGTCAGCCCTAACATCTCTGTGTGTGTGTGTGTGTGTGTGTGTGTGTGTGTGTGTGTGTGTGTGTGTGTTAATGTCAGCCCTAACATCTGTGTGTGTGTTAATGTCAGCCCTAACATCTGTCTCTGTGTGTGTGTGTGTGTGTGTGTGTGTGTGTGTGTGTGTGTGTTAATGTCAGCCCTAACATGTGTGTGTGTGTGTGTGTTTGTGTTAATGTCAGCCCTAACATCTGTGTGTGTGTGTGTGTGTGTTAATGTCAGCCCTAACGTCTGTGT